>OX578133.1:210311227-210626227 GCA_951213105.1 Amaurobius ferox | reverse complement strand
ATGTTAATTTTGGAATAATAAAATAATAATCTGTTGTGACGTGTCACAACATACTAGAGCTCCTCTACTACAGGCTGACTTATCAAGCATATTGAAGCCCATAGGGTTCCATACTACAGTTACGGAAATTATAAAATAAGTGTTTAAAATAAATACTTTATATAAAAAAAGAAGTTTCAATTAGAATATTGTAGAACTTAGCTCGCACAAGTATGCTCCAGTACCGGGTATCCGAATATTTATTAGCCATTCTTTTCTTCTTTCTTCATTTCTAGGAAAGCGAAATAGCCTAAAACCATTTTTAGAATGATTAGAGCAGTTCGGTGCAGAACCACCACCCATAATTATTTCAATTATACTTCAAAAAATAAAAATACGAATAGAGCTAATGCTTATGGATTGCGCATCCAGCTATGGTGGGCTTCAATATGCTTGATGAGTCAGCTCGTATATAGAGGAGCCTTACAACATACAATTCCTCACTAAAAAAAAAGAGAAAAAAAGGAATTTAACCTTACAGAAAAACAATTCCTGATAAATTTCATAAAATGTCAAGCCTGATGTTGCTCAATACAGTATACATTATAATTTTGACCAAACCAAATACAACATTGTATACAAAAAATCCATGAGTACAGTAACAATTAAAAGCAGTCAATTATCAACAAATGAATAGATATGAATCAAAGCAATGTTGACATAAGTATAAAGCAATTGCGATGAAATGAGTATAGATAAACAAAATTTCTGAGAAGAGTGTAGTACAAACAAATGCACAGAGATGAATATACAATATAAACAAATGCATTGAGATGAGGTGAGTACAAATATGTAAACAACTTTTTTGTGAAATGAGTATAGATAAATCAACCTTTGAGTTGAGTACAGTAGCAAGTATATAAAAAAATTCTATCAAAATTTGGCACACAAAAAAGAAAATTCAATTACCATCACTTAAAAAGATAAATTGCCATCACCAAAAATAATTATAACTACCACCTGAAAAATTTCTAAATTTCAATCAAAACAAAAATCTAAATAAGAATGAAGAATGTACTTTTTTAAAAATTAACTTCAATGAACTACTATTCAAAATTTAGACAATTCGTAGATAAGGTTCATAAATGAAACTTAATAAATCCAATGAATATGAAATAATTACTTTAATTCTAAGTTTCTGAGAAACAATCAACAAATTTGAACTATTCAAATTATTCAGACTATAAATCGACCAAAATCATGAATGCAAAGTGCCAAAATAAAATCCTCAATAATGTATAAATGAAATTCTAATTTTTTAATACAATGTTTAATACATGAACTAAAATCTTCCAATGAAGTAAGAAATACTGAATTAAAGAAATACAAACTAATACTAACAATAATTTCAATTTCCAAACTACTCGATTCAGATAAGAATATTTCTAATATTGAACTGTTTTACCAAAACAAATAACAAAATTTTAAATTGAATTCAATAAAATGAAAAAATCAATGAAATGAATTCTATCCATCAATGAATTAATTATATATCAAATGAAACTAATAAATGAATTATGTTAATGAAAATGGAATGTTTAGAAAATGTTACCAATAAATCAGACTTCCCCAACAGAAATCAACAAAAAACCGAGATATAAGGCTCTCCTGCTTTATCAGGGCAGAAAAGACCAAAGAAACCTGCTCCCCTTCTAGAATTGAAAACAGATCACCCCAATTCTCCATAAGATCCAACAAATAAGATAAGACTGGCAACCGATTCTGTACCAAGATTTAAATACTTGAATTCCCAAGCAATATGTTGCTGAAACTATAAGAAATTTAAAAACAAAATTAGTACAATAAAATTTTAACCTCAGAAACCTGAAATAAACCATTAGAAAAAATAAATAAACCATTAGAAAAATAAATAAACCATTAGCAAATTAAATCATAAAAATGAAAACATTCAATAATGTAAAATGAATTTTCAAAAATGAATTAAAAAAAATTGAAATCAAAAGTCTACATAATTCAATATATTCGAATAAAACTGCAGGTAGAGAATAAAGATTAGTAATTAATTACAAAAAGATTATCTCTTATGAGGAATAAAGACAATAATTCAAAATGCAATCAAAACTGGTAAGAGAGAATGAAATAAAAGCGGAGATGTATTTTATTTTCTGAGAAACTTAACGGAGATGCTATCAAGATTTAAGATCAGAAAACAGAAATACTGAAATATTTAGAACGGGTCGAAGCTATGAATAAGCCCTAGCAAAAATTTTGATGATATGGGTGAGAATCAAAATGCAATAAAAAAAGATACCCACATATATTCAATGAAAACCAAGCATAACAATTGAAATAAATTAATTATCAAATTGAAATTAATAAAATTTCTCAAAATTGTAATAGCCAAAATAAATAAATATAAGAAGTTCAGAGCTTAATGCTAAATTTTCAGAAAAATTGCTTATAAAAGAAAATTTACAATAAGAAGTTTTGAATAAACTTGTAAAATAAAGTTCAAAAAATAAATTATTTTAAATTATCAATAAAATTCTAAAGTTCTTCATCATATAGTTCTTCATGTACTTATTTTCTATTTTACACAAAATTTAACTTAATTCTTCATCACCAAAATAAAACAATTGCGTTAAGCAATACTCAAAATTACTTTCTATCAAAATAATTGTCTCGGTGGTAGATTTTAATAAAATGAGGCAAGGAAATTTATAAAACAACATAATAAAACTTTTATCTCTACAAATAATAATTAACACTAAATCAGGATTCTGCCAATTATATTCAGAACACTAAAAAAAAAACACATAAATAATACAATTTCATTTTGTCCCAATCAATATCAATAATTTGAAATTTTATGAACTTCAACACTAAATAACACAATAATCACAACATATAATTTGAAGTCTCTGCTTCTTAGAACACGATATTTTCATTAGGCCACTCATAATTCTATTCAATATATATTTTTCAATTAATTTTTAAATGACATTTTCTTGACACACAGGCCTCTAATTTTTTTCAATAAAACATCAACACTCAATCCCGACAGAACTCTTACCTTGCCAATAAAATCTATCTATCTATCTATATATACTAACTGCCAAGTGTCCGTCTGTCTGTCTGTCTATCTGTCACGCTTTTTAGGCACTTCCCGAATAGATAGAGACTTGCAATTTGGCACACTGCTCGGTCGTACGATAAAACCCCCTGGAAAAATCGAATTTTTCGAAAACGTTCTATAGAGGGGGTGTCCACAACAAAACGTTCGAAAAGTGAAATGATGAGAAAGCATGCTTTGCGATTAGATAGAAACTTCAAATTTGGTGTATGGGTAAATCATTCGAAAGGAGGAAAGTCTGCAATTTCAGATTTACGATATTTTCTACCTAAGGGGGTGCCGCACACTAAAACGTTCGAAAAGTGAAATGATAGAAAAGCATGTTTTGCGATGAGGTAGAGACTTCAAATTTGGTGTATAGGTAAATCGTTCGAAAGAAAGAAAGTGTGCAATTCCAGATTTCCAATATTTTCTACTTAAGGGGGTGCCGCACACCAAAATGTTCGATTTACAGAATAAATAAGAAAACGCTCCTTTAAAAATTGATAGAGGCTTGAAATTTGGTATATAATCATTTGACGGAAACACCCAAGACGAATATAATTTTTCAAAAACGTTCACTTAAGGGGGGTGCTCCAGAGTAAAACGTTCGAAAAGTGAATTGATAAAAAGCCATGCTTCCGAATGAGATAGAGATATCGAATTTGGTATAAGGGTAGATAGTTTGAAAGGAAGAAAGTGTACAATTTCAGTTTACCAATATTTTCTACTTTAGGGGGTGCCGCACACCACAATGTTCGATTTTCAGAATAAAGGAGAAACGCTCCTTTAAAAACGTGATAGAAGCTTGATATTTGGTATATGGATAAAGCATCTGATAGGAATCACAAAAAGGCAGAGTTTTTCAAATATGTACAGTTAAGGGGGTGGGTACTCCACACACAAGTGTTCGTAAGATAAAATGCTAGAAAAGCATGCTTTGCGATAAGATGGAGACCTCAAATTTCTGATGCGGATAAAAATTTGGAAAAGAAGAAAGTGTGCAATTTCAGTTTTCCAACATTTGTTATTGCAGGGGCGTGCCGCTCACTATAAATGTTCGATTCGCCGAACAAATAAAAAATTTCTCCTATGCAATGTGATAGAGACTTGAAATTTAGTATATGGGCTAACCATTTGACGAAAACACCAAAGATGAATTCAGTTTGACAAAAATGTTCTTTAACGGGGTGTTACACAGAAAAACGTTCGAAAGGTGAAGTGATAGAAAAAACATGCTTCTCGATAGGATAGCAACTTCAAATTTGGTATACGGATAGATAGTTTGAAAGGAGGAAAGTGTGAAGTTTCAGATTTCCAATATTTGCTACTTTAAGGAGTACGCGCACTATGTTCGATTTTTCGAATAAATGAGGCACGCTTCCTTTTAAATGTGATAGATGCTTGATATTTGGTATATGGACCAACCATCTGATAAAAAACACAAGACAAACAGAGTTTTTCAAAAATGTTCATTTATGATGAGCTTCACAGAAAAAAGTTCCAAAGGAGAAATAATAATATAGGGGCGTCTCGGAATAAGATAGACTTTAATGTGGTGTAAGGGTAGATAACTCGAAACGAAGAAATGCGCAAATTTAGTTTCCCAATATTTCCTTCTTTAGGGGGTTCTGCACACCAAAATATTCGATTTGTCGAATAAATGTGAAACGCGAATTATACTAATTGCCAAGTGTCCGTCTGTCTGTCTGTCTCTCACGCTTTTTTCAGGCACTTCCCGAATAGATAGAGACTTGCAATTTGGTACACGACTCGGTCGTTCGATAAAACCCCCTGGAAAAATCGAATTTTCCGAAAACGTTCTATAGAGGGGGTGCCCCACACCAAAACGTTCGAAAAGTGAAAAGATAGGAAAGCATACTTTGCGATGAGATAGAGACTTCAAATTTGGTGTGTAGGTAAATCATTCGAAAGGAAGAAAGTGTGCAATTTCAGATTTCCAATATTTTCTACATAAGGGGGTGCCGCACACCAAAACGTTCGAAAAGTGAAATGATAGGAAAGCCTGCTTTGCGATGAGATAGAAACTTCAAATTCGGTGTCTTGGTAAATACTTTGAAAGGAAGAAAGTGTGCAATTTTAGATTTCCAATATTTTCTACTTAAGGGGGTTGTTGTTGTTGATGTTGTTGAGACCCAGACCGTCCGACCTACCAGAAAGGTGTAAGGCAACTGTTTCCACGGCTGGGATGTGCCACCCAATTTAGACCGGAACCCAGTGGGAGAGACATCCACAGGGATCGTATCCTTCTTCCCCTACCACCAACCTCTCGGAAGGACTTGCGGACCCACATGTTTAACGTGATCGTACTCCGCGTGAACACGGCGGCAGTTTTGGCAGTGGCTGGAATTGAACCCGGGCCTACCGAGTGCAACTCCAGCGCGCTAACCAATGGGCTACCGCGCCCCTACTTAAGGGAGTGACGCACACCAAAACGTTCGATTTACCGAATAAATGAGAAAAGGCGCCCTTAAAATTTGATAGAGGCTTAAAATTTGGTATATAGGCTAATAATTTGACGAAAACACCCAAGACGAATACAGTTTTTCAAAAATGTTCGTTTAAGGGGGTGCTCCAGAGTAAAACGTTCGAAAAGTCAATTGATAAAAAAACCATGCTTTGGAATGAGATAGCGATATCAAATTTGGTGTAAGGGTAGATAATTTGAAAGGAAGAAAGAGTACAATTTCAGTTTACCAATATTTTCTACTTTAGGGGGTGCCGCACATCAAAATGTTCGATTTTCGGAATGTATTTTCTCATCGCAAAGTATGCTTTCCTATCTTTTCACTTTTCGAACGTTTTGGTGTGGTGCACCCCTATCACGTTTTTTAAGGAGAAACGCTCCTTTGAAAACGTGCTTTATATTTGGTATACGGGCGAATCATCTCATAGAAATCAGAAAAAGCATAGAGTTTTTAAAAAATGTTTAGTTAAGGGGTTGGGTACTCCACACAAAAGCATTCGAAAGATGAAATGCTAGAAAAGCATGCTTCACGATAAGATAAAGACTTCAAATTTGGTGTACGGGTAAAAATTGGGAAAGGAAGAAAGTGTGCAATTTCAAACTTCCAATATTTGCTATTGTAGGGGGTGCCGATCACTAAAATTATCGATTTGCCGAACAAATGAAAAACGCCTCCTTTACAATGTGATAGAAGCTTGAAATTTAGTATATGGGCTAAACATTTGACAAAAAAACCAAACATGAATACAGTTTGACAAAAATGTTCATCAACGGGGTGCTACACAGAAAAACGTTCGAAAGGTGAAGTGATAGAAAAAAAAACATGCTTCTCGATAGGATAGAGACTTCAAATTTGGTGTACGGGTAGATAGTTTGAAAGGAAGAAAGAGTGAAATTTCAAATTTCCAATATTTGCTACATTAAGTGCATTGCTACATTAAGCATACTAATATGTTCGATTTTTCGAATAAATGAGGCAAGTTTCTTTTTAAATGTGATAGAGGCTTGATATTCGCTATATGGCTAATCATCTGATAAAAAACCAACGACAAAGAGAGTTTTTCAAAAATGTTCATTTATGGGTGTGCTTCACAGAAAAGAGTTCCAAAGGAGAAATACAAATATAGGGGTGCCTCGGGATGAGATAGAATTTAATGTGGTGTACGGGTAAATAATTCCAAAGGAAGAAATGCGGAAATTTAGTTTCCCAATATTCTCTTCTTTAGGGGGGTTCTGCACACCCAAATATTCGATTTGTCGAATAAATGTGAAACGCGAATTATTAAAAAATGTACATTATTCAGGGGTTGCTTATTGCGAGACCGTTGATTTTCAACTGGTATTCGGCTAGTATATACTAATTGCCAACTGTCCGTTCGTCTGTCTGTCTGCCTGTCACGCTTTTTTCAGGCACTTCCCGAATAGATAGAGACTTGCAATTTGGTACACGGTTCGGTCGTTCGATAAAACCCCCTGGAAAAATCGAATTTTTCGAAAACGTCATATAGAGGGGGTGCCACACACCAAAACGTTCGAAAAGTGAAATGATGGGAAAGCATACTTTGCAATGAGATAGAGACTTCAAATTTGGTGTACTGGTAGATAGTTTGAAAGAAAGAAAATATGCAATTTCAGATTTCTAACATTTGCAACTTTAGGGGGTGCCGTACACCAATATGTTCGATTTTCGGAATAAATGAAACAATCTTCCTTTAAATGTTATAGAGGCTTGATATTTGTTATATGGGCCAATCATCTGATAAGAAAGCCAAGGTCGAACAGAGTTTTTCAAAAATGTTCAATTATGGGTGTGCTCCACAGAAAAACGTTCGAAAGGGGAAATGATAAAATAGTATGCTTCGGGATGAGACTTTAAATCGGAGAACTGGTAGATAGTTCGAAAGGAAGACGTGCGCAATTTGCAATTTACAATACTTTTTTAGGGGGTCCGTAGACTAAAATATTCGATTTGCCGAATAAATATGAAAAGCGAATTATTTTAAAAATGTCAATATTCAGTGGTTGCTTATTGCGAGACCGTTGATTTTCAACGGGTATTCGGCTAGTATATATTAATTGCCAAGTGTCCGTCTGTCTGTCTGTCTGTCACACTTTTTTTAGGCACTTCCCTTATAGATAGAGACTTGCAATTTGGTACACACGGCTCGGTCGTTCGATAAAACCCCCTGGAAAAATCGAATTTTTCGAAAACGTTCTATAGAGGGGGTGCCCCACACTAAAACGTTCAAAACGTTCAAAAAGTGAAAAGATGCGAAAGCATACTTTGCGATGAGATAGAGACTACAAATTTGGTGTATAGGTAAATCATTCGAAAGGAAGAAAGTGTGCAATTTCAGATTTCCATTATTTTCTACTTAAGGGGGTGCCGCACACCAAAACTTTCGAAAAGTGAAATGATAGGAAAGCATGCTTTGCGATGAGATAGAGACTTCAAATTCGGTGTATGGGAAAACCGTTCGAAAGGGAGAAAATGTGCAATTTCAGATTTCCAATATTTTCTACTTAAGGGGGTGCCGCACACCAATACGTTCGAAAAGTGAAATGATAGGAAAGCATGCTTTGCAATGAGATAGAGACTTCAAATTCCGTGTATGGGTAAACCGTTCGAAAGGAAGAAAGTGTGCAATTTCAGATTTCCTATATTTTCTACTTAAAGAGGTGTCACACACCAAAACTTTCGATTTACCAAATAAATGAGAAAAGGCGCCTTTAAAATTTGATAGAAGCTTAAAATTTGTTATATGGGCTAATAATTTGACGAAAACACCCAAGACGAATACAAACTAAACTATCACTAAAATGTTCGATTTGCCGAACAAATGGAAAACGCCTCCTTTACTATGTGACAGAAGCTTGAAATTTAGTATATGGACTAACCATTTGACAAAAATCCAAACATGAATACAATTGGCAAAAATGTTCATTGAAGGGGTGCTACACAGAAGAACGTTCGAGATTTGAAGTGATAGAAAAAACATGCTTCTCGATAGGATGGAGATTTCAAATTTGGTGTACGGGTAGATAGTTTGAAAGGAAGAAAGCGTGAAATTTCAGATATCCAATATTTGTTACATTAAGGGGTGCCGCAAACTAATATGTTCGATTTTTCAAATAAATGAGGCAAGCTTATTTTTAAATGTGATAAAGGCTTGATATCCAGTATATGGGCCAATCATCTGATAAAAAACACAAGACAAAGATAGTTTTCCAAAAATTTTCATTTATGGGTGTGCTTCACAGAAAGAAGTTCCAAAGGAGCAATACTAATATAGGGGTGCCTCGGGATGAGATAGACTTTAATGTGGTGTAACTCGAAAGGAAGAAATGCGGAAATTTAGTTTCCCAATTCTTTCTTCTTTAGGGGGTTCTGCACACCAAAATATTCGATTTGTCGAATAAATGTGAAACGCGAATTATTAAAAAATTTACATTATTCAGGGGTTGCTTATTGCGAGACCGTTGATTTTCAACGGGTATTCGGCTAGTATATACTAATTGCCAAGTGTCCGTCTGTCCGTCTGTCGGTCTGTCTGTCACGCTTTTTTCAGGCACTTCTCGTATAGATAGAGACTTGCAATTTGGTACACGACTCGGACGTTTGATAAAACCCCTTCGAAAAATCGAATTTTTCGAAAATGTTCTCTAGAAGGGGTGCTGTACACCAAAACGTTCGAAAAGTGAAATGATAGGAAAGCATGCTTTGCGAGGAGATACAGACTTCAAATTTGGTGTATGGGTAAACCATTCGAATGGAAGAAAATGTGCAATTTCAGATTTCCAATATTTTCTACTTAAGGGGGTTCCGCTCACCAAAATATTCGATTTATCGAATAAATGAGAAAAGGCTCCTTTAAAATTCGATAGAGGCTTGAAATTTGATATATGGGCTGATCATTTGACGAAAACACCCAAGACGAATATAGTTTTTCAAACATGTTCGTTTAAGGGGGTGCTCCAGAGTAAAACGTTCGAAAAGTTAATTGATAAAAAAACCATGCTTCAGAATGAGATAGAGATATTAAATTTGGTGTAAGGGTAGATAGTTTGGAAAGAAGAAAGTGTAGAATTTCAGTTTACCAATATTTTCTACTTCAAGGGGTACCGCACACCAAAATGTTTGATTTTCGGAATAAAGGAGAAATGCTCCTTTTAAAACGCGATAGAGGCTTAATATTTGGTATATGGGCGAATCATTTGATAGAAATCACAAAAAGAATAGAGTTTTTCAAAAATGTGTATTTAAGGGAGTGGATACTCCGAACTAAAGTATTCGAAAGGTGAAATGCTAGAAAAACATGCTTCGCTATGAGATAGAGACTTCAAATTTGGTGTACGGGTAAAAAGTTGGAAAGGAAGTGTGCAATTTCAATTTTCCAACATTTGCTATTGTTGGGGTGTCGCTCACTAAAATGTTCGATTTGCCGAACAAATGAAAAACGTCTCCTTTACAATATGATGGAGGCTTGAAATTTAGTATATGGGATAACCATTTAAAAAAAAAACCAAAGATGAATACGGTTTGACAAAAAAGTTCATTAACGGGGTGCTACACAGAAAAACTTTCGAAAGGTGAAGTGATGGAAAAACATGCTTCTCGATAATATAGAGACTTCAAATTTGGTGTACGAGTAGATAATTTGAAAGGAAGAAAGTGTGAAATTTCAGATTTCCAATATTTGCTACTTTAAATGGTGTGGAACACTAATATGTTCGATTTTCAGAATAAATGAGACACTTTTCTTTTAAATGTGATAGAGGCTTGATATTTGTTATGTGGGCCAATCATCTAATAAAAAACCCAAGACAGAGGTTTTCAAAAATGTTCATTTATGGGTGTGCTTCACAGAAAAAGTTCCAAAGGAGAAATCATAAAATATGGGTGCCTCGGGATGAGATAGACGTACGAGTAGATATCGAGTAAATGTGGTGTACGAGAAGATAATTCGAAAGGAATAAATGCGCAAATTAATTTTCTCAATATTTTTTTCTTTAGGGGTTTCTGCACACCAAAATATTCGATTTGTCTAATAAATGTGAAACGTGAATTACAAAAAAATGTACATTATTCAGGGGTTGCTTATTGCAAAACCATTGATTTTCAAGGGGGATTTGGCAAGTATATACTAATTGCCAAGTGTCCGTCTGTCTGTCACGCTTTTTTAAGCACTTCCCGAATAGATAGAGACTTGCAATTTGGTACACGGCTCGGTCGTTCGAAAAAAAACCCTGGAATAATCGAATTTTTCGAAAACATTCTATAGAGGGAGTGCCCCACGCCAAAACGTTCGAAAAGTGAAATGATGGGAAAGCATGCTTTGCGATGAGATAGAGACTTCAAATTTGTTGTATGGGTAAACCGTTTGAAAAGGAAAAAGTGTACAATTTCAGATTTTGAATATTTTCTACTTAAGGGGGAGCAGCACACCAAAATTTTCGATTTACCGAATAAATGAGAAACGGCTACTTTAAAATGTGATAGAGACTTGAAATTGGGTCTATGGGCTAATCATTTGAAGAAAACAGCCAAAACGAATATAGTTTTCTAAAATGTTCGTTTACGGGGTGCTTCGCATCAAAACGTTCGAAACGTGAAATGATAGGAAAGTATGCTTTGCGATAAGACTTTAAATTTGGTGTCTGGGTAAACCCTTTGAAAGGAAGAAATTGTACAATTTCAGATTTCGAATATTTTCTACTTAAGGGGATGCTGCACACAAAAATGTTCGATTTACCGAATAAATGAGAAACGGCTACTTTAAAATTTGATAGAAGCTTGAAATTTGGTATATGGGCTAATCATTTGTTCAAAACACCCAAAACGAATGTAGTTTTCTAAAATGTTCGTTTAGCGGGTTTCTACTTGAGGGGGAGCCGCACTCCGAATTGTTCGATTTACCGTATAAATGAGAAACGACTACATTAAAATTTGATAGAGGCTTGATATTTGGTATATGGGCGAATAATGTGATAGTAAACCCAATGAAAATGGATTTTTTCAAAAATGCATATTTAAGGGGGTGGGTACAGTACACAAAAACATTCGAAAGGTGAATTTATAGAAAAAGCATGCTATGCAATGAGATAGAGACTTCAAATATGGTGTAGGGGTAAATAGTTGGAAAGGTAGAAAGTGTGCAACTTCAGTTTTCCAACATTTTCTATTGTAGGGGGTGCCGCTCACTAAAATATTCGATTTGTCGACCGAACTGAAAACGCCTCCTTTACAATGTAATAGAGGCTTGAAATTTAGTATATGGGCTCATCATTTGAAAAACAAACCCAAGATGAATACGGTTTTTCAAAAATGTTCATTTAAGGGGGTGCAATACAGAAAAACGTTCAAAAGATGAAGTGATAGAAAAACATAGAGACTTCAAATTTGGTGTACGAGTTTAAAAGGAAGAAAGTGTGCAGTTTCATATTTATAATATTTGCTACTTTAGGGTGTGCCAATATGTTCGATTTTCCGAATAATGCGACACTCTTCCTTTTAAATGTGAAACAGGATTGATATTTGGTATATAAGCTAATCATCAGCTGCAAGATCTCAAGATGAACAGAGTTTTTTAGAAATGTTCATTTATGGGTCTGCTCCACAGAAAAACATTCGAAAGGGGAAATGATAAATTAGCGTGCTTCGGGGTGAGATAGAGACTTTAATTTGGTGTGCAGGTAGATAGTTCTAAAGGAAGAAGTGCGCAATTTAAGTTTTCCAATATTTTTTTTCTTTAGGGTGTTCTGCACACCAAAATATTCGATTTGCCGAATAAATGTAAAACGCGAATTATTCGAAAATTTACATTATCCAGGTGTTGCTTATTGTAAGAACGTTGATATTCAACGAGTATTCTTCTAGTATATACTAATTGCCAAGTGGCCGTCTGTCTGTCTGTCTGTCCGTCTGTCACGCTTTTTTGAGGCACTTCCCGAAAAGAGAGACTTGCAACACGGGTAACTTTGGTACACGGCTTGGTCGGTCGATAAAACCCCCTGGAAAAATCGAATTTTTCGGAAACGTTATCTAGAGGGGGGTGCTCCACACCAAAACTTTCGAAAAGTGAAATGATAGGAAAGCATGCTTTGCGAAAAGATAGAGACTTCACACTTGGTGTATGTGTAAATCGTTCGAAAGGAAGAAAGTGTGCAATTTCAGATTTGCAATATTTTCTACTTAAGGGGGTGCAGCACACCAAAACGTTCGATTTATCGAATAAATGAGAAAAGGCTCGTTAAAAATTTGAGAGAGACTTGAAATTTGGTATATGGGCTAATCATTTGACGAAAACACCTAAGACTAATATAGTTTTTCAAAAATGTTCGTTTATAGGGGTGCTCCAGAGAAAAACGTTCGAAAGATGAATTGATAAAAAAACATGCTTCGAGATGAGATAGAGATATCAAATTTGGTGCAAGAGTAGATAGCTTGGAAGGAAGAAAGAGTACAATTTCAGATTACCAATATTTTCTACTTTAGGGGGTGTCGCACACCAAAATTTTCGATTTTCGGTATAAAGTAGAAACGCTCCTTTTAGAAAGTGATAGAGGTTAGATATTTGGTATATGGGCGAATCATCTGACAGAAAACACAAGAAGAACAGAGTTTTTCGAATATGTATATTTAAGGGGAATTGTACTCCACACAAAAACATACGAAAGATGAAATGAAGGAAGAAGAATGCTTCGCGATGAGATAGAGACTTCAAATTTGGTGAACGGGAAAAAAGTTGGAAAGGAAGTGTGCAATTTCAGTTTTCCAGGCATTGTAGGGGGTGCCGCTCATTAAAATATTCGATTTGCCGAATAAATGAAAAACGCCTCGTTTACAATGTGATAGATGCTTGAAATTTAGTATATGGACTAACCATTTGATAAAAAAAACCAAATATGAATACAGTTTGACAAAAATGTTCATTAAGGGGGTGCTACATATAAAACGTTCATAAGGTGAAGTGATAGAAACCACATGCTTCGCGATAGGATGAAGGCTTCAAATTTGGTCTAAGTGTAGGTAGTTTGAAAGGAAGAAAGTGTGAAATTTCAGAGTTCCAATATTTGCTACTTTAAGGGGTGCCGCATACTAATATGTTCGATTTTCTGAATAAATGAGGCACTCTTCCTTTTAAATGTGATAGAGACTTCATATTTGGTATATGGGGTATATTTGGTATATTTGGTATATTTGGTATATTTGGTATATTTGGTATATTTGGTATATTCCAATCATCCGATAAAATACCCGAAATAAACAGAGTTTTACAAAAATGTTCATTTATGGGTGTGCTTCACAGAATATCGTTCGAATGGAAAAATGATAAAATAGCAATGCTTCGGGATAAGATAGACTTTAATGTGGCATACAGGCAGATAGCTCGAAAGAAAGAAATGCGCAACTTAAGTTTCCCAATATTTTCTTCTTTAAGGGGTTCTGCACTCCAAAATATTCGATTTGCCGAATAGGTGTGAAACGCGAATTATTCAAAAATTTACATTATTTTGGGGTTGCTTATTGCAAGACCGTTGATTTTCAACGGGTATTCGGCTAGTATATACTAATTGCCAAGTGTCCGTCTGTCCGTCTATCTGTCTGTCACGCTTTTTTCAGGCACTTCGCGAATAGATAGAGACTTGCAATTTGGTACACAGCTCGGTCGTTCGATAAAACCCCCTGGAAAAATCGAATTTTTCAAAAACGTTCTATAGAGGGGGTGCCCCACAACAAAACGTTCGAAAAATGAAATGATGGGAAAGCATACTTTGCAATGAGATAGAGACTTCAAATTTGGTGTATGGGTAAATCATTCGAAAGGAAGAAAGTGTGCAATAACAGATAACCAATATTTTCTATACTTAAGGGGGTGCCGCACACCAAAATGTTCGATGTACCGAATAAATGAGAAACGTCTCCTTTAAATTTTGATAGAGGCTTGAAATTAGGTATATGGACTAATCATTTGATGAAAACACCCAATACGAATATAGTTTTTCAAAAACGTTCGTTTAAGGGGGTGCTCTAGAGGAAATAGTTCTAAAGGTAAATTGATAAGAAAACATACTGCGGGATGAGATAGAGATTTGAAATTTGGTGTACGGTTAGATAGTTTGGAATGAAGAAAGTGTACAATTTCAGTTTTCCAATATTTTATACTTTAGGGGATGTTGCACACAAAAATGTTCGATTTCGGAATGAAGTAGAAATATCCCTTTTGGAACGTGATAGAGGCTTGATATTTGGTATATGTGCGAATCATTTGATAGAAAATCCAAGAAGAATGGAGTTTTTAAAAAATATTATTTAAGGGGGGGTGAGTACTCCACAGAAAAACATTCGAAGGGTGAAATAATAGAAAAAGTATACTTCGCGATGAGTTAGAGACTTCAAATTCGGTGTTCGGGTATATAGTTTGAAAGGAAGAAAGTGTGCAATTTCAGTTTACAAACATTTGCTATTGTAGGGGGTGCCGCACACTAAAACGTTCGATTTCACGAACAACTGAGAAACGCCTCCTTTAGAGTGTGATAGAAGCTTGAAATTAATATATGGGCTAATCATTTGATAAAAAAACCAAGATTATTACGGTTTTTCAAAAATGATCATTTAAGGGGGGTGCAACACAGAAAAACGTAAAAACGTTCGAAATATGAAGTGATAAAAACATGCTCCACAATAGGATAGAGACATCAAATTTGGTGTACTGGTAGATTCTTTGAAAGAAAGAAAGTGTGCAAATTTCAGAATTCCAATATTTGCTACTTTAGGGGGTGTCTCACGCTAATATGTTCGATTTTCGGAATAAATGAAACAGTCTTGCTTTTGAATGTGATAGAGGCTTGATATTTGGTATATGGGCCAATCATCTGATAAAAAACACAATTTGAATTTTCCAATACACGCAATTTGAATTTTCCAATATTTTCTTCTTTAGGGGCTTCTGCACACTAAAATATTCGATTTGCCGAATAAATGTTAAACACAAATTATTCAAATATTTAAATAATTCAGGGGTTGCTTATTGCGAGACCGTTGATTTTCAACGGGTATTCAGCTAGTATATACTTATTGCCAAGTGTCCGTCTGTCTGTCACGCTTTTTTAGGCACTTCCCGAATAGATAGAGACTTGCAATTTGGTACACGGCTCAGTCGTTCGATAAAAGCCCCTGGAAAAATCGAATTTTTTCGAAAACGTTCTCTAGAAGGGCTGCCACACACCAAAACATTCGAAAAGTGAAATGGTGGGAAAGCATGCTTTGCGATGAGATAGAAGCTTCAAATTTGGGGTATGGGTAAATTGTTTAGAAAGAAGAAAGTGTGCAATTTCAGATTTCCAATATTTTCTACTTAAGGGAGTGCCGCACACTAAAACGTTTGAAAAATGAAATGATAGGAAAACATGCTTTGCGATGAGATAGAGACTTCAAATTTGGTGTATGGGTAAATTGTTTGAAAGGAAGAAAGTGTGCAATTTCAGATTTCCAATATTTTCTACTTAAGGTGGTGCCCCACAACAAAATGTTCGATTAACCGAATAAATGAGAAAAGACTCCTTGAAAATTTGATAAAGTCTTGAAATTTGGTATATGGGCTAATCATTTGACGAAAACACCCAAGACGAATAGAGTTTTTCCAAAATGTTCGTTTAAGGGGGTGCTCCAGATTAAAACTTTCGAAAAGAGAATTGATAAAAAACCTTGCTTCGGAATGAAATAGAGATATCAAATTTGATTTAAGGGTAGATAGTTTGAAAGGAAGAAAGTGTACAATTTCAGTTTACCAATATTTTCTATTTTAGGGGGTGCTGCACACCAAAATATTCGGTTTTCGGAATAAAGGAGAAACGCCCCTTTTAAAACGTGATACAGACTTGATATTTGGTATATGGGCGAATCATTTGATAGAAATCACAAAAAGAATAGAGTTTTTCAAAAATGTATAGTTAAGCGGTTGGGTACTCTACACAAAAGCATTCGAAAGATGAAATGCTAGAAAAGCATGCTTCACGATGAGATAGAGACTTCAAATTTGGTGCACGGGTAAAAAGTTGTAAAGGAAGTAGGTGTGCAATTTCAGTTTTCCAACATTTGCTATTGTAGGGGGTGCCGCTCACTAAAATGTTCGATTTGCCGAACAAATGAAAAACGCCTCCTTTACAATGTAATAGAGGCTTGAAATTTAGTATATGGGCTAACCATTTGACAAAAAACCAAACATGAATAGAGTTTGACAAAAATGTTCATTAACGGGGTGCAACACATAAAAACGTTCGAAAGGTGAAGTGATAGAAAAAAACATGCTTCTCGATAGGATAGAGACTTCAAATTTGGTGTACGGGTAGATAGTTTGAAAGGAAGAAAGCGTGAAATTTCAGATTTCCAATATTTGCTACTTTAAGGGATGCCGCACACTAATATGTTCGATTTTCCGAATAAATGAGGTACGTTTCCTTTTAAATGTGATAGAGGCTTGATATTTGGTATATGGGCCAATCATCTGATAAAAAACCCAAGATAAAGAGAGTTTTTCGAAAATGTTCATTTATGGGTGTGCTTCACAGAAAAAAGTTCCAAATAATAGTATAGGGGTGCCTCCGGATGAGATAGACTTTAATGTGGTGCACGGGTGAATAATTCGAAAGGAAGAAATGCGCAAATTTCGTTTCCCAATATTTTCTTCTTTAGGGGGTTCTGCACACCAAAATATTTGATTTGTCGAAAAAATGTGAAACGCGAATTATTAAAAAAATTACCTTATTCAGGGGCTCCTTATTGCGAGACCGTTGATTTTCAAAGGGTTATTCGGCTAGTCATATATTCTAATTGCCAAGTGTCCGTCTGTCTGTCTGTCACGCTTTTTTTAGGCACTTCCCGAATAGCTAGAGACTTGCAATTTGGGACACCGCTCGTTCGTTCGATAAAACCCCCTGGAAAAATCAAATTATTCCAAAACGTTCTCTAGAAGGGATGCTCCACACCAAAACGTTCGAAAAGTGAAATGATAGGAAAGCATGCTTTGCGATAAGATAGGGACTTCAAATTTGGTATATGGGTAAACCGTTCGAAAGGAAGAAAGTGTTCAATTTCAGATTTCCAATATTTCATATTTAAGGGGGTTCCGCACACAAAAATGTTCGATTTTCCGAATAAATGAGAAAAAGTCCCTTTAAAATTTGATAGAGGCTTGAAATTTGGTATATCGACTAATCATTTGATGAAGACACCCAAGACGAATATAGTTTTTCAAAAATGTTCGTTTAAGGGGGGCTCCAGAGGGAAACGTTCGAAAGGTGAATTGATAAAAAAACATGATTTGGAATGAGATATAGACTTCAAATTTGGTGTACGGGTAAATAGTTCGAAAGGAAGAACATGTGCAATTTCAGTTTTTCTATATTTTCAAATTTTGGGGGTGACTCGAAACCAAATGTTCGATTTTTCGAATCAATAAGAAAATCGAATTATTTAAAAATTTACCTTATTCGGTTGTTGCTTAATGTGGGGCCGTTGATTTTCAACGCGTATTCAGCTAGTTAATTTAACTAATTGACTAACATTTAAAATAAAAAATACTTGCGACAACTGTAACTGTACTCACACAAAATGTCACTCAAGAATTCTAAATTTGCAAATAAATCAACAAAGTTTTTGCTTAAGTTAATATCAAATATCAAATCAAGATTGCATCATTAAACTTATTTTATGAAGTGCAAATAAAATACTGAAACATTTCATAAACATCCTGCCAAAAATTTGTAAACAATATTTAGATTAATTATTTTAAATTAATGTTTCAATTGTATCTTAATAATGCAGTTAACTTTATACTTTTACGTTGATTGCTACACTTTTAATTCAATAATTAAAATTAATTTTAAGAATTAGTTTTTCCATTTAAATAAAGAACACATATACAATTAAACACAAAATACAACACAAAATTCATTTCTGGATTAGTTATATAAACAAAACAATAATTGAGTTCATGATTTATGAACTCATTTGCAATATGCATATTTGCAAACAACAATTAGAGCCAGCCTATTAAAATTTCTGTGAATGGGATAATTTTGCCAAAATAAGACTACTCAAAATTGAATAATACATACAAAACAGTAATTCATGATTCATGAGTTAATAATTTCAATATCAATCATTTGTTGGCGTAATTCCATGAATGTGAATGATTTGCCAACAAAAAAAGCACTAGCATTATTTTTTCTTAGCGAAATTTCTGTGAATTAGAAAGATATTTTTAAATTAAAACATCACAATAAAATGAATGAAAATCACATGTCTGTAGCAAAATGAATATTTACTACTATTTAAATTTAAAACAGATAAATAAAAATAAATAACACTTCATAATTATTTTACCTATATTTAAAATTATATTTATAATTAATAGTTAATTAGTATTTTAAAATTTTCTATTGTTATTGCAGAAAAAATTTCTAGCAAATGACATTTAAGTTTATTATGATCCAAAAATTCAGAAAATTGAACAAAATGTGAAGGACAGCTGCAAAGAATTCTCCACAAAAAACAAAACAAAGGGAAACAATTTTTTTCAAATTTGATCACATTAAATTAAGGACAAATGAAGACCAGCTTCAAAAGATAATAATATACTGTTGAATACGGATGCCCAAGGATATAAAGTGTAGTTTGATTTTATCCCTCCCAAAAAAATAGTCAATGATGACATTAAAATTTTTTTGATTTTGAAGGTATAAAAATATTATTAATTGCAAAAATTTATATGCAATGCACAATGAAGCACAATGAAGAACAAACACATCACATCCATTAAAAAAACTTTCTATTCATAATTATTATTCTTATTTTAAAATTGCGAATAATTTTTACTATTATCTAAAAAAAATTATATATATATATATATATATATATATATATATATATATATATATATATATATATATATATATATATATATATATATATAATAGAAGTTTGAAAATCCAATGAACGAAAAGTAAGAAGATGTAACACGATAAACCTAACTTTTTAAAAACACCCACAGAATAAAATATAATACAGCAAATCATCAATCAAATGGATTAAAAATACATAACACTAGCTATCAAGTTACAGAAAATCAACCAAATTAAAAGGTATGGAAACAAAAAAAGAAAAACTTAAACTAAATTCAACTATCTAACTGGCGTACAAAACAAATGTAAAAATCAATTAATCCTCAAGCATATGGAAAAAATAAAAAAAAAATAATATCGAATCAACAAGTCAATGAAAAATATAATACAAAGGTATGGAATCGAAATAAGTATAACAAACGAAATCAAGCACAATCGCCTTACACGTGGACGAGGCTCTAAGCCTAAATCATGAATTGTTAACCTCTACAAAAATCTAATCATGTCCAAGTTTTTTGTAGAAGCAAACTCAAAAATGTATGTTTCTGAAGAAATAGATAGATTAAATCTATGAACTATTTCTACTTGGACGACATACATAAAGATGGAATAAAAAAGAAAAAATGAATACCTGGAAAAAGCCTAGCACAGCGTGTGTACAGACGATTCATTACAGGGATCGAGGGAACACTGATAGAAGAGACCAGTGTTGCCATTCGTAAAGAAAAAATAAAAAACCATTTACTGTTGCCATTCATAAGAATTGAAAAACTGTGAAGCGAAATGTAAAGAAAAAGTATTAATATACAAAAAGAGCTACTAAAAAGAGGGGCAAATAAAGGTAATGCTGAAGTGGGAAGTGAATGGGGGTAAAAAAAAAAAAAAAAAAAAAAAAAAAAAAAAAAAAAAAAATGGAGATGACTGGCTAATATAAGATACTATGAATAGAATTATATGATACTATGGAAAGAATTATAAAAATCCAGCTATTTTAAATTTTTTAACAATACTATTTACTAAATAAGTGGGATATTTATATAAATTACTAGTAATTTTGAGATTATTGATATGCATAGCATGAAATTTTTTATCAGATAATCTATAAATTCTAAAAAGCTGATTGAGTATAATATTTCTAAACAATTGAATCGAGTTACAGGAATTAAAAGGTAAGATTTTATTAATATTAAAATTATAAAAGTCTTTTTTATCATATAAATTTGTAACAATTCTATTAGAAGGATCAATAAAAAGATTTAAATCCAAAAAATTAACATTTTTATTAATAGTAGCTTCATTAGGTATTAATTCCAAATTGTCTGGATAGTAATCTATATCTATGAGATAATTTTCTGTATGTACTAAGCAAATCAGATCATCAACATATCTGTAAAAAGTATAATCTATTGAAGTAAATGACATTTCATAATGATAAAGGTATAAATTAGCTAGCATACTGCTACTACAGCCACCCTGTGGAACTCCTGAGACTTGTAAGTATAATTTATTTCCTTGAAAAATATAATTATTGAAAATAACAAAGTGAAGAAGTTTAGGAAAATTTTTAAATTTAATTTGATTTGAAAGAGGTGTAATATAAGCATTATATAGAGCTAAAATTACATCATATAGATCAGATATCTTAATATTATTAAAAAGATCTTTAAAATCAAAAGTTTGAAATCCTATTATTTTTCTAAGAGATGTTAATTTATTCTTTAATTCTTTACTATTATTTAGAATATGGTAGTTATTGCTAGTCTGGCTTAAACTATTATTTATTAGATTTAAAGAATTTAGTAATAATTTACTCGCAGTAGTAGAGTAAGTATTATGGCCACTAGTAACTGTTCTAAATTTAATAGGATTTTTATGAAATTTTGGAATAAGCACTATATAAGGAAATTTAAGATATTTATATTTAATATTTAAATCATTATACATTATATATATATATATATATATATATATATATATATATATATATATATATTTAGCAAAAAAAAATTTTTTTTTGGTTTATAATTTGAATGTGATGCTTAGGTATACATGTCTGATATTAATATTCATAATATCGTTAAACAATACAATTTCATTTAAAAAAAGTATTGGTGCTTAAAATAATGAATAAATCAATATCAATATTATAAAATAAATATCATGCACCATTAAAAGAATTTGGTTAATTCATTTAAATATTGAATTGCATTAAAATAAACACAATTTATATAAAATTTAGAATTTCACAGTAAAAAAGCATATTTTTAGCTTAAAACAAAATGATTGACATGAAAAAAAATTTAAAATTGCGTAGGTAGATAAATATAATATTAATTTTAAAATGTTCATTGACAAAATACAATATTAAAACACTGTGCGAATCTTCAAAATATATTCTACGCCTTTAAAAAAAAATTTGTTAATATATTACACAAAATCATCATATTGAATTTTCGTTAATTTAAATTAAATAAACATTATTATATCAAGTTTAAGTTTTAAACTTCATTAAAAATACATGGGTACATATAAATTAAAAAAAATGACGGCACCAAGAAAAAGGGATAACCAGATGTTGAGGTAAGATTGTTAAGGTAACTTAATTTAATGATACAAGATAGTTAACAATCCCACCTCAAATCTGATTAAGGGTCGGACACTCACATACAATTAAAAGAATGGAAAATTAATTAATTAGTAGTTAATGACTTTAATGGAATGGGACCGTATAATGGGAAAAGAATTTTGAATAAAAGTACAATGCGTTGTATAATTATAAACAAGAAAGATCAATCATGCATAAGCATTGATTATGAAACACTTTCCAACTGAAATGCAATTTTATTTAAAAATTTCTAAACTGTGATACATTCAGTGGTGATATCTTTTATATTATCACAGTACTACAGTAATTTTTTATACTTAAATATTTAAAACTGTATCGAAATATAAATCATCTGATTCTCTATGCAAAATCAATGAATATTTTATTCATATAACGTGTATTCCAGACTCCAGAGCTAAATAATTTTGTGTGAAAAAAAATTCAGCAATTGTTATGTAACTCACCTGACAATCGCTTGAGATATTTGCATTCTGCATAAGTTAAAATTAGGCTTCGTTGAAGAAATAATAAAAGTTTAGGGCTCATTTAAAACCATAACTATTGTAATTGCGTAGGCACGGAATTTAGATACACAGATGATACACAGATAATATGTGTGTGTATGTATTCAATGTGTATGTATTGGAATCGCGCCGAAGATCGGAACTCGAATTTTCGAAGGATCTACACGTTTTGGGATTTCTAGAACACGAAAAAACTATTTTTAGGAAGACGTCTGTGTGTGTAAGGGTATACCTGTGTATGTTTCTGTGAGGATATTACATCCACTCTAATTGAAAAATTAATGGACCGAATTTCATAAAATTTGGTAGGTATGTTTTTTGTAGTAAACCCTGATGTTCAATAGATTATAGTACGATTCGTAATAAAAGAATCTGCCTTCTTTGCGAAATGGCCATCAGAAATTGCCTTTATCCACTCTAGCTAATAACTAATGGAACAAATTTAACAAAATTTGGTGTATAATATTTCAATAACCTACAAGTGATTTATATACCAAATTTAACAAAATTCTAGTACGATTCGGGAAAAAGGAACGGGCTATTTTTGCGAAATGGCCCGCAAAAATCGTTAAATATAAAAATAAAAGACTACGTGTACTCAATTATATCAATTAAATTCCTAATTTATACGTGAATTTTGACAACAAAAAGAATAAGACGAACCCCTCTAGGACTAGCCGTTCTTTAGATGTTCTATTTTTTTGGCGTTTTCGCTACGCCACCTTTGACAATAAGTTCAGCTATCAAATGAGAACCAAATTTAAGTTTAACGTGCAAATTCAATGTCATTTAAAATACTGATGGCTGTTATTTTGTGCAGATAAACTCAAATTATTATTGAATAAATAAAGAGAACGTGAATATGAGTCTGCAGGGAAAGACATGTGCTACCCACATCAGAATTTTTAACAATATTACAACAATGATTTATAGAAGTGAACGGGGATTATTTGCAGGTCATTTTGAAAAAAATGTAAGATCTGTATTTAAAGATCCACCAAATTTTTGTAGAATAAAATGTTCAACAAATTTAAGTTGTGTACCAAATGTTAACTCTCTAGGACGTAGGAAAGTGCATTAAAAATGCCATCAAATAAGTATATTATAAAGAGTTATATAAAATTAAAAAAAAAAGAATTGAAAAATTTTTATCTACCAAATTTATTTTAAAATATGAAGCTTCTCTCATATACAAAATAATTAAACTGTTGGAAAGATATTTATTATATAATATATCTCTCTTTTCTTTCTAGAGGATATCTCCAAAGTCAGAATTTAATTGAATTTGTTTTTCTTCTTATATTAAATAATTTTTAATTAAAAAACTACCTAACATATTTTACTGAAATTTTTTTTATATATTTTATGGGATAATGTGAATATTTCCTAAAAATTTCGAAGCAATTTGTGAATTTTAAATTTGCTTAAAAAATGTTTGAAGAATTAGGTCCCATAGGGTTCAATGTATTTCATTTTTTCAACCCGGGTTGAATAAAAAACTAATTGGGTGATATTATTTATTTATATTCCCATAGGTCCCACAGACCGTCTGAACAACATACTAAAATTTCATTTTGATAAAGTCATTTTTACGGCAGTTATCGTGCTAACGGACAGACAGACAGAATGAACAAAGTCATAAACACTTTTCAACTATGTTGTAAAGTGTTAAAAATTAAATACAAACCATCTTTGCATGTGAGCACCTAAAAAATGTCTTTTATAATAAGCCTTATCAAATACATGAAACCTTGAGCATTTTAAAAATTGCAATTTTTTGTTATAAAATTTCTTACCTTTGAACCTAATTTAAATGGAGCACAGCCAACTCAAGAAAGACAACCGAGTTTGTTAAATTTCACGTTGACAATGAATAATTATAAAAATAATCACAACAGATACAGTTCGTGTAATTGCACTATGTCTTTATTAATTAAGAGTTATTTATATATATATATATATATAAGAAAAATTCTAATCAATGAACAATAATTTCTTCCATTTTACATCATATTTTTTTTTTGTGTACTATCATGAATATCACTGCCATATCATTCAGTTTCAACAAATTCATCGGTTGTATTCATTTTGTTTAATACACAATATTCTAAAGATTATTCTTTTTTGCAGTAGCAGTAATATAACTAAATCAACATGAATTTGAAAATTGTATATTCACTAAATATGATAAAACACCATTTTGATAATATAGGAGATTGAGATAAATCTTTTTCTGAAAGAAATTCATTAAATTAGAAGTTTTGAGAGCGAAATTTACTGCATTTTTGCAGTGATATCAATTAATTTCAACATGAATTTTGGGAGATTGTGAATTCACTGAAGGAATGATAAAGACATTATTAGAATGAATTAGAGAATTGAGGTTTTTGAATGAACATTCACTGAATTTGAAGTATTCATCCCACACTGGTACATCATTTTTGTGCACTGACATGTCGTTGCATCACACAACTTTTGAAGACCTGATCCTTGCTCATCGCTCAATATAAAAGGAAATGTCTCAATCAACCGTACAATAACTCTTATAAATCAGGAGACCATAAACAATATTACTTCATTTTTTCTTCTAATTTACACCAAACATTAAATTTGATTCACCATTATTATAGACATACCATGTTTACTCGATTGCATGCCACTTTTTCATTTTTCCTTTGGGCAGCACAATTCTAATTAATCATGACATCATTAGTAACTTGATTTTATAAAATAATAAACAGGCATAACTGTCCCATGACAACACATTTTTAAAATAAGAAATGCCTAGGCACCTCCCCGCTTAAAAACAACCTACATTTTCGACAAAATTTTAGAAGACTGAATCCCGCTCTCTCTCACAAGGGGAAATTCCCGCTCTACATGGCACGCTGTGATTGGCTGAAAGCCACACACTCAGTTGCCATGCCATAAAAACTAAACAAGCGCTCAACCAAGGAGATTAAATATTGAGTGCCAGATGATTATTATGATTTACAAAATCTGCACGACTTAGCGTGAAACCAAAATGAAAGCTATTTAATATTAATGTGGAGTTTTAATGGAAGATTCTAATAAAATAATTTTGAATAATAAAATTTGGAATAAAATAAATTTAGAATATTAAATTAAAGATAAAATAAAATAATTAAAATTTAAATAATAAAAAATATTTAATGAATTATAAAAAAAAATGTTAATTTTGAATAATAAAATAATAACGTGTTGTGACGTGTCACAACACATACACACACACACAGCTTAAGGCCAACGGCCGTACCGTGCTGAAAACACCGGTTCTCGTTAGATCACCGAAGTGAAGCAGCATCGGGCGCGGTTAGTACTTGGTGGGTGACCACCTCGGAACGCCGCGTGCTGTTGGCCATCTCGGGTGCGGTATCCCCGTGGTTTGCGCGCTAGATTTGCACGCTGCCACAAATGCCGCCGTGTTCATGCGGAGTACGATCACGTTAAACATGTGGGTCCGTAAGTCCTTCCGAGAGGTTGGTGGTAGGGGAAGGAGGGTACGGTCCCTGTGGATGCCTCCCCCACTGGGTTCCGGTCTAAATTGGGTGTCACTTCCCGGCCGTCCATACAGTTACCTTACACCTTTCTGGTAGGTCGGACGGTCTGGGTCTCAACAACAACAACAACACACACACAGCTTTTCTGTGGGAGGTTTGATTTTTTATTAATATCTCGATAACTCCTAGTCCCAAAAAACTCGAAACATGTACTATATTTTAAGTGGGACTTTTTTACGGCTACCCAAAAAATTTTATTACTTGCATACAGACACACACTCAGCTTTTCTGTGGGAGATTTGTTTTTTAGTAATATCTCGATAACTCCTAGGCCCAGAAATTCGAAATATGGACTACATTTTAAGTGGGGCTATTTCACGGCACATCATTTCCGCTAGAGGTTTGTTTTTTATTAATATCTCGATAACTCCTAGTCCCAGAAACTTATAAAATGGACTACATTTTAAATGAGGCTATTTCACGGCTATCCACAAAATTTTATGACTTACATATAGACACACAGACAGCTTTTCTGTAGGAGGTTAGTTTTTTATTAATATCTCGATAACTCCTGGTCCTAGAAACTCGGAACATGGACTACATTTTAAATGGGGGTATTTCATGGCTACCCACAAAATTTTATGACTTACATACAGACACACACACAGCTTTTCTGTGGAAGGTTTGTTTTTCATTAATATCTCGATAACTCTTGGTCCCAGAAACTCGAAATATGGACTACATTTTAAGTGCGGCTATTTCACGACCACTCACAAAATTTTATGACTTACATACAGACACACAAACAGCTTTTCTGTGGGAGGTTTGATTTTTATTAATATCTCGATAACTCCTAGGCCCAGAAATTCGAAATATGGACTACATTTTAAGTGGGGCTATTTCACGGCACATCATTTCCGCTAGAGGTTTGTTTTTTATTAATATCTCGATAACTCCTAGTCCCAGAAACTTATAAAATGGACTACATTTTAAATGAGGCTATTTCACGGCTATCCACAAAATTTTATGACTTACATATAGACACACAGACAGCTTTTCTGTAGGAGGTTAGTTTTTTATTAATATCTCGATAACTCCTGGTCCTAGAAACTCGGAACATGGACTACATTTTAAGTGGGGGTATTTCATGGCTACCCACAAAATTTTATGACTTACATACAGACACACACACAGCTTTTCTGTGGAAGGTTTGTTTTTCATTAATATCTCGATAACTCTTGGTCCCAGAAACTCGAAATATGGACTACATTTTAAGTGCGGCTATTTCACGACCACTCACAAAATTTTATGACTTACATACAGACACACAAACAGCTTTTCTGTGGGAGGTTTGATTTTTATTAATATCTCGATAACTCCTTGTCCCAGAAACTCGAAACATGGACTGCATTTTATGTGGGGCTATTGTTAGAAACCGTAACACAGTTATTGAAATAAATTTGGGGCTCTTGTGCATCGACCAAATGCTTTAGCGGTTGTCGATAATAGAATACATGAAGCAAAAAATTATCACTCAGGAAATGTCTTTCCAAAATAATCAACCTCTTTTAATACATGAAACGAAAGATACAATGCTCAAAACGCCGCAGCAAACCGAACGTCAAAATCATAGTTCCATTAACAGTTTTATCAGTGTTGCCATACAAAAATAAACTCTTAAAACGTATGCAACACATCGGTAAAAAGTCAATTAGCCCATACGCAAAAGTATTTCTTTCATTTCAGTTCTTTCCAAATATTATTTCCAACATCCTTCCCCCTTTTGAGTCGGCCTTGGAGGACTCAAAACCTCAATAGCATTGTGAAGGCCCAATCTCTGGGGGATCTTGATGACACGACCGGTTCGAGACACACGAGGCAAGAGTGAAGAAGTTACAGGCTGTTCAGATTTGGGACTCTCCTCCTTCAAAGTATCTGATGCAGGTGCAACCTCCTTCGTAACCTGCAAAAAACAATCTAAAGAATCGTTAGAATGTAACTCAAGGAGATAAATTCTTTGGATAGGTCTCGTCAGAACACCATTTAGAGTTTTTAGTTTAACAGTTCGTACTTTACCATCCTTGCCAGGTATCAACTGTATTACTTTGGCAAGTGGGCAATTTAAACGTTTTTTACAATCATCGCCAGTCAACCCTATTTCCCCTAACTTTACTCTGGGATGATGAACTTTTTGAATCTGTCTCTGAATCAGCTGATTAAGATATTCTTGTCGAAAACGTCTTCTCAATTCTTCTAAGGGTTTCATTCGGCATCTTATTCTTTTGCGACAGTGCTTCGCATCGACTTGATCAATATCAGTTACTTTGGATTGGTTATTTTCAAGCAAAAACATAGCCGGTGTAAGCGGACATAAATCTTCGGTGTCTTCAGACAGATAGGTCAGCGGACGGGAGTTTATGAACCATTCGCAATCGCACAAGATTGTGTTCAGCTCTTCATAAGATAAAACAACTCTTCCTAAAGTTCTTTTAAGGTTCTGATTAACCTCTCCCACCATCCACCCCACCAGGCAGCGGTAGGTGGATTGAATCTCCAGGAGATTCGATACTAGTCAGCTTCGTTCAGAACTTTGCGCCAATCAATTTCACGTAAGCTGTTGTATGCTCCTTTAAAATGTGTTCCATTGTTCGGGTAGATAATCCTCGGTCGGCCTCTTCGAGCAACAAAACGGCGATAGGCGAGAAGAGAAGTATTGGTGCTTAAGGATGTCACTAAACTCGAAGTGCACAGCTCTGTAAATCGCACATGTAAATAAAACTATCCATGTTTTATCGCCACGCTTAATGTATAGGGGTCCAGCTAAATCTATGCCAATTACGTCGAAAACACAGGCGTTTAACCCGATCAGCAGGCAATGACACTGGATCTGAAAGTAGAGATTTTGCTTTGAAGCGTTTACACTTCATGCATTTATTTACAAAACTACGAACAGTTCTCCTTCCCTTGACAATCCAGAACTTTTCTCGTAAAATACTTAACAGAATCTGAGTTCCTGCATGACAACTTAGTTCATGATAATGTTCAATTATCCGTTTAGTCAGTTTACATTTATCAGGTAACAATATAGGAGATATAAAAGAAGGCTTATCAATGCGTTCGGTAATCCGCGTTTTTACTCGGAAAACTCCGTCTTCATTCGTGAAAATGCTACACATAGGAACACAAGCCTTTGACAAAAATGAAGATTGTACCTGTTTAATTAAAAATGTCTCTGCGTCTTCCTTTTCTTGCAAAGAGAGTTTCCCAAATTTTCTTTCACTGAGCTCTCTTCTTAAATTATTAGCGAAACGCAGCACCCATGCCGTAAGTCGAATGATTGACTCAAAACGGGAAAATATCACGGCATACCACGGGGGATTTTCAGAGTCTAAGTTCAAATGACTCAAATTAACCTTACGTCTTTCTAATTCGACTTCTTTTTTACAAAAGATTTCATTGTACTGCCAATTTTCTGAACTTTCATACAACCACTGGGGTCTATTCCACCACCGTGACTTAACCAACTCTTGTGGTGTGCAACCTCGAGAAACAAGATCTGCAGGATTCTTTTTTCCCGGGACATGTCGCCAGTGTTCGGGAGACGTTAATTTGCGAATTTCTTTAATTCGATTGGACACAAAAACGGACCAGTCTCCATGTTCTCTGATCCACCACAGGGCAGTCATAGAATCACTCCAAAACGTGAAACTTATATTGGGTAAATCAAATGCTAATCTTATTGAATAAGCTAACCTTGTTCCTATACAACAGGTCATGAGTTCTAGCTTGGGTATAGACATGTCTTTCATCGGCGCGACTCTTGCTTTGGCTCTCACAAACTGAACTTTAATTTCACCTGAGACTACCGATCTTATAAATACACAGGCTCCATATGATCTTTTACAAACATCAACGAAAATATTCAATTCTGAAGTTTCGTTTGTCTCTAAGTGTCTAGGAATTTATTATTCAGAAAAAATTGCCATTTCCTTGCACCAATTGGAAAATTCCTTTTGCATGTTAAGAGGCAAAAGAACATCCCAAGGTAATTTGCTTTTCCAGGCATCTTGTAACAATAGATTGGGTAATACAAACAGGCATAACAAACCAAGAGGGTCAAAAATTCGTTGTACAATTGTTCTCTTCATTTGATCTTGTTCAGGATCAATCTTTGTCGGAATATTGCATCTTAAGATATCTTGATCTAGGTTCCATACCATTCCCAAAAGAGAAGTATCACCAGTAGAATTGGATAGATAGGGACTGGAAACATTACCTTCCCATCCTCGCAAATTAAAACATGCATTTTTCATCAATTTTTGAGTTTGAGGTACAAAATGAAATAACTCTTCCAGACTAGATATAGATTCCAGACTAGATACTCCAGTCAAAGAATTCATTCTTAATTTGCTTCCGAAAAATCAACTACTAAACTTTCGCCCCACGTTGGGCGCCAAATAAATTATGTTAGAAACCGTAACACAATTATTGAAATAAATTTGGGGCTCTTGTGCATTTAGCGGTTGTCGATAATAGAATACATGAAGCAAAAAATTATCACTCAAGAAATGTCATTCCAAAATAATCAACCTCTTTTAATATATAAAACGAAAGATACAATGCTCAAAACGCCGCAGCAAACCGAACGTCAAAATCATAGTTCCATTAACAGTTTTATCAGTGTTGCTATACAAAAATAAACTCTTAAAACGTATGCAAGACATCGGTAAAAAGTCAATTAGTCCATACGCAAAAGTATTTCATTCATTTCAGTTCTTTCCAAACATTATTTCCAATAGCTATTTCACGGCTACCCACAAAATTTTATGACTTACATATAGACACACACACACAGCTTTTCAGTGGAAGATTTGTTTTTTATTAATATCTCGATAACTCTTGGTCCCAAAAACTCCAAACATGGACTACATTTTTAGTGGGGCTATTTCACGGCTACCCACAAAATTTTATGACTTACATATAGACACACACACAGCTTTTCTTTGGAAGGTTTGATTTTTATTAATTTCTCGATAACTCTTTGTCCCAGAAACTCGAAACAAGAACTACATTTTAAGTGGGGCTATTTCACGGCTACCCACAAAATTTTATGACTTACATACAGACACACACACACAGCTTTTCTGTGGAAGGTTTGTTTGTTATTAATATCTTAATAACTCTTGGTCCCAGAAACTCGAAACATGGACTATATTTTAAGTGGGACTATTTCACGACCACTCACAAAATTTTATGACTTACATATAAATACACAAACAGCTTTTCTGTGGGAGGTTTGATTTTTATTAATATCTCGATAACTCCTTGTCCCAGAAACTCGAAACATGGACTACATTTTATGTGGGGCTATTTCACGGCTACCCACAAAATTTTATGACTTACATAGATACACACACACACAGCTTTTCTGTGGAAGGTTTGTTTTTTATTAATATCTCGATAACTCTTGGTCCCAGACACTCGAAACATGGACTACATTTTAAGTGGGCTATTTCAGGACCACTCACAAAATTTTATGACTTACATACAGACACACATGCAGCTTCTCTGTGGAAGGTTTGTTTTTATTAATATTTCGATAACTCCTTGTCCCAGAAACTCGAAACATGAACTACATTTTAAGTGGGCTATTTCAGGACCACTCACAAAATTTTATGGCTTACATACACACACATAAACAACTTTTCTGTGGGAGGTTTGATTTTTATTAATTTCTCGATAACTCTTTGTCCCAGACACTCGAAACAAGGACTACATTTTAAGTGGGATTATTTCACGGCTACCCACAAAATTTTATGACTTACACACACACACACAGCTTTTCTGTGGAAGGTTTGTTTTTTATTAATATCTCGATAACTCTTGGTCCCAGAAACTCGAAACATGGACTACATTTTAAGTGGGCTATTTCAGGACCACTCATAAAATTTTATGACTTACATACAGACACACATGCAGATTTTCTGAGGAAGGTTTGTTTTTTATTAATATCTTAATAACTCTTGGTCCCAGAAAATCGAAACATGAACTACATTTTAAGTGGGACTATTTCACGACCACTCACAAAATTTTATGACTTACATATAAATACACAAACAGCTTTTCTGTGGGAGGTTTGATTTTTATTAATATCTCGAAAACTCCTTGTCCCAGAAACTCGAAACATGGACTACATTTTAAGTGGGGCTATTTCACGGCTACCCACAAAATTTTATGACTTACATACAGACACACACAGCTTTTCTGTGGAAGCTTTGTTTTTATTAATATCTCGATAATTCCTTGTCCCATAAACTCGAAACATGGACTACATTTTAAGTGGGTTATTTCAGGACCACTCACAAAATTTTATGGCTTACATATAGACACACAAAAACTTTTCAGTGGGAGGTTTGATTTTTATTAATTTCTCGATAACTTCTTGTCCCAGAATCTCGAAAGAAGAACTACATTTTAAGTGGGGCTATTTCATGGCTACCCACAAAATTTTATGACTTACATACAGGCACACATGCAGCTTTTCTGGGGAAGGTTTGTTTTTTATTAATATCTTAATAACTCTTGGTCCCAGAAACTCGAAACATGGACTACATTTTAAGTGGGACTATTCCACGACCACTCACAAAATTTTATGACTTACATACAAACACACAAACAGCTTTTCTGTGGGAGGTTTGATTTTTATTAATATCTCGATAACTCCGTGTTCCAGAAATTCGAAATATGGACTACATTTTAAGTGGGGCTATTTTACGACTACCCACTAAATTTTATGACTTACATATAGACACACCGACAGCTTTTCTGGTTGAGGTTTGCTTTTTATTAATATATCGGTAATTCCTAGTCCCAGAAACTCGAAACACAGACTACATTTTAAGTGGGGCTATTTTACGACTACTCACAAAATTTTATAACTTGCATACAGACACACACTCAGCTTTTCTGTGGGAGGCTTGTTTTTCATTAATATCTCGATAACTCCTGGTTCTAAAAACTCATAACATGGACTACATTTTAAGCGGGGATATTTCACGGCTACCCATAAAATTTATGACTTACAAACAGACACACCGACAGCTTTTCTGTGGAAAATTCTTTTCTTTTAATATCTCGGTAATTCCTGTTCCCAGAAACTCGGAACATGGACTACATTTTAAGTGAGGGTATTTCACTGCTACCCACACGATTTTATAACTTGCATACAAACACACACACAGCTTTTCTGTGGGAGGTTTGTTTTTATAAATATCTCGAGAACACCTAGTCCCAGAAACTTGAAACGTGGACTATATTTTAAGTAGGTCTATTTCACGGGTACCCACAAAATTTTATGACTTACATATAGACATATAGACAGCTGTCCTGTGGGAGGTTTGTTTTTTATTAATATCTCGATAATGCATGAATACTAATTTGTGATAAAAATGAAATTTATTAATTCCAAGTATTGGACATTGGATGTCAGAGATGGGGAGACTCTGTTTACTATAACATGTCGAAAATTGAGAACAAAACCGTCTAATAGGCTTTAGAATGGAAAATTATTCGTTTATAGCATCATAAACTGTTCATTAAAAGCATCAATCGGCTTTAGAAGCAAAAAACAGCATCCTTCTTCGGTACTATAGATTGCATATTTTATGTAAAATACATAATTACTAAATTGTGATAAAAATGTATTTTATTAATTCCAAGTTTGGACATTGGATGTGAGAGATGGGGAGACTCTGTTTACTGTAACATGTCAAGCATTGAGAACAAGACCGTCTAATAGCCTTTAGAATGGAAAATTATTCGTTTATAATAGCATAAACTGTTCATTAAAAGCATCAATCGGCTTCAGAAGCAAAAAACAGCATCCTTCTTCAGTACTATAGATTGCATACTTTGTGTAAAATGCATGATTACTAAATTGTGATAAAAATGAATTTTATTAATTCCAAGTATTGGACATTGGATGTGAGAGATGGGGAGACTCTGTTTACTATAACAGGTCAAACATTGAGAACAAGACCGTCCAATAGCCTTTAGAATGGAAAATTATTCGTTTATAACAGCCGAAGCTGTTCATTAAAAGCATCAATCGGTTTCAGAAGCAAAAAACAGCATCCTTCTTCAGTACCATAGATTGCATGATACTTTATGTAAAATGCATGATTACTAAATTGTGATAAAAATGAGTGTGATTAATTCCAAGTATTGTACATTGGATGTCAGCGATGGGGAGACTCTGTTTAATATAATATGTCCAACATTGAGAACAAGACCGTTGTTTTGGCATTGACTGCCGTGAAATGAACAAATTCAACAACTATGATGATTCTAAAAGTGGCATGTATTTATTGGACATCCAAACTAATTACAAACGTCTGTTGAAGACTTTTCCAGTTACAAGTGCGTCATGATACATGCGTTCAATTGCGGTTCAAACTACGAAATACTTCTTTGTGGTCGTCCAGCCTCTCTTCCTTCGTTTCTTGCCTCTTCGCCTCCGCTCCTCGTGGCTTATTGCTTCACCTCTTTCTCTCTGGTTTCGATCGATCTGGCACCTTCTACTTGAATCTCCGAATATACTTACGTTTCCACGGGCACTTCGAGCATCGTAGAAATGCTTGCGCCTCGGTATTCAAATTATAGCAAATTTGGTTATGCAAAAACCCCCACGTACAGGAAAAAGTGTTTTTGGCGCACAACATACCGCCCGGCGTTGAAATATGATTTCCAGAAAACCTATATTATGCAAAGCATATGAAATGAAATATGAAAATCTAATTTTCAAATCTGAACTTATAAAACCAGCTTGCAAATCTTAAATTATAATACAGAAAATAAGCAAATTTTGCATTTTATCAATAGGTAATACACAAACTTTTGCAATTGACCTTTTGATAAGTCCATTTTCAGTTCTTATCAACACTACACGAATATTACCATCAGATCCTGAAATGGCCTGTTCAATTCGGTCAAGTAACCACTTACAAGGTGGTAAGTTGGCTTCTCTGATGATAACCAATGCGTCCTTTTGTATATTGTTCTTTTTAAAGAACCACTTCGTTCTTTGCTGTAAATTATTTAAATAATCTCTCTGCCAGTGTTTCCAAATCACATGTACGACCTTTGTTGTTCTTTGCCAGCGATATAAATTATTATCAGCTATCTCCGAAAGATTGGGTTCTACAGTCACGATTATGGGTCGGCCAATTGAAAAATGTCCCGGTGTCAGAACCTGGTGATCATTAACATCATTAGACAAGGGAGTTAACGGCCTTGAATTGATAATTCCTTCTATTTGGGAAGTTATTATGGTAAATTCTTCATACACGAGTTTATAAATTCCTATCGTGCGTTTCAAATGGTGTTTGAAAGATTTTACTCCTGCTTCCCACAACCCACCGAAATTTGAAGAACTAGCAGGGAAAATTTCCAACTTATTCCTTCATTGGAAAGATAATTAGCAATGTCTTCACTGGGATAGCTAGTAATCGAAAGTAGCCTTTTTAACTCTGCGTTCGCTCCAGCAAATTTGGTTCCATTGTCACTAAAATTACCGAACTCGTGCCGCGTCGCGGAAAGAATCGTTTCAAATTTGCAATAAATGCCGATGAAGTCAAATCTGACACAACTTCCAAATGAATGACCTTTGTCACAAAACAGATGAAGGTGGCAACGTAAATTTTTGGTAAAGTCCATTTTCTCTGATTTTTATATTTTATGTAAAATGGACCCCAGTCCAATCAAAAGGGGCTCCAGGATTTACCCTTTCAGCTGGCAGAGATCCCATATCTGTCTTGCTGGTTTGTTGCGAAAGCAAACAATGCAATTATATGCAACCTTTCTCGCCGTATTTCTGCCATTTAATGGCCAAAACTTCTGTCGAACACAGCATCTGTCGAGTGTTTGTGCACCGACAAACATTCTGTCGAGTGTTTGTGCACCGACGTGCAAATTTGTCAAATGATAATATTGCATAATCAAATAAGTCAACGTCAACCGATGGTTACGAGCAAGTAAAATAGGGAACATTTTATCTATGCTTAATTTTGCCTTTTCCAGACGGCCACCTACTCTTAATACGCCTAGGGGATCTAGAAAGGGTTTTAAATTCCTTATTTGGCTGCTTTTCAATGACTCTTTAAATTTTAACTCTTTTACTTCTCTAGAAAATTCTGATACCTGAACAGATTTTACTAACTGTTCTCGAGCATCTTTCAACTTCTCAGTAGTCAGATGACCTGTGCGTCTTATGTGGTTCTTATGATTGAATATAAACCTGAAAATATAATTTAGAATTCTAATTAATTTCATATAACTATTACTCAAATCAAGAAAATTATTCCAGAATAAATTATCTGTTGTGGAACTCAAAGTGATGTCCGATGTTTTTTTGAATTCATCCAAGTACGGCGAGTCTGTGGAGAATTCAATTGTTTCGTCATCTAGTGCGGTAGTTTACGGTTCCTGAAGAAACGTTGGACCCTCCCACCACATTTTCATGGTTGAAAGTTCTTGAGGGTAACTTCCACGGGAAATAATGTCCGCTGGATTCAAACTGGATGGCACATGCCGCCAAATGCAATCTTGCGTCAAAGTTTGTATTTTTGTGACTCGATTAGCCACAAAACTTTTCAATTGATGAGGTGGTGTCCGAATCCAAGCTAACGAAATTGTGGAATCTGTATATAGAATTACAACATCTAAAGTGATGTTGAATGATTGCTGAACCTTTTGCATTTGCTGTGATGCTAACAGACATGCACACAATTCGAGTCTAGGTATTGAGATTGTCTTTAGTGGGGCTACTCGAGATTTGCTAGACACTAGTTTGACTGATGCCATGCTGTTTGACGAGATACACTGAACGTAAACTGCGACATCATAAGCTGCTTCTGAAGCAGTGTAATATGAGTGTAACAGTGACCGAAACAGTGTAATATGAGATTTTTACAATTGTCATAAAGAATCCAACGTGGAATTCGTAGCTCTTGAATAGCCTTTAAAAAAACAACAAATTTTTGCCATTCCAATGCAAGAGGTTGCGTTAAAGGTTCTTCCCAGTTCAATTTTTGTAGCCAAAGTTTTTAGAGAAATATTTTAGCTTTGCATTCAACAGGACCTAAGAGACCTAGTGGATCGTATAAGCAAGCAATAACGGATAAAACATTTCTTTTGTTAACGACCGATTCAGCCTTAAAGTCTACTTTGAACAAAAATTGATCTTCCTCGGGTTGCCAACCCATGCCTAAAGCTTTCACGATTGAAGGCTTATCTACATGAAAACTCCATTCTTGATGTGAATTGAAGGAACTATTAAAAAGATTAGGTGAGTTAGAAGTCCACTTGTGCAGTGACATACCCCCGTTGGGAAATAAAATCATCAATTCATGTTGTATACTTTGCGCTGTCTCTATATTTTGCGCTCCAGAAAGAACATCATCGATATAAAAATACCGCATAACAATTTCCGAGGCTAACGGAAAGTGTAAGGATTCATCTTGAGCGAGTTGTCTCAAAGTCCTAATGGCCAAAAATGGTGCACTTACTGTTCCATAAGTAACCGTCTCTAACCTGTAAGTAGTAGGATTTTCATTCGTATTGCGAGCCCATAAAATTTTAAAACAGTTGAGAGGGTTCAATAAGAATTTGTCAAAACATTTTTGTAATATCCGCGGTAAATGCAAATTTATATGTTCGAAATCTCAACATTATGTCAAACATTTCTTCCACGACGTCTTCCTTTAATAGGAAGTCATTCAGTGATTTACCAGTTGTTGTGGGTGATGATGCATTAAATACTGCGGGAAGTTTTCTTATCAGGCCGGTAAACACCGTGGTGTGGAAGATAATAATAGTTTTTGGGAAGGGTAGTTTCGTCTACTTTTTCCATGTGATCTAATGCTTCATATTCCTGCATGAAATCTCGATGAAGCTCCAGCATTAGGACGTTCTTAGACAATCTTTGATGTTATCGATTCAACCTTGTTTCTGCGATATGTTTCGAATCCCCCAAATTATGCAATTCCTGCTTTATGGCCATTTTAACTATGTAACGACAGTAGTTTTCAGCTTCCTTACTTAAAATGCGTTCATTTAAATTTACTCCTTCCTATTTCCAAAATTTCTCTAGAGTGGTTTCAATATTGTTGACTTGAGATGTAAGCCCGCAATAACTAGATGCTTGATTGTGGCTTTTAATGTAGCCACTTGCAATATACCCCAAAACAGTGTTTTGAAAAATGAGAGACTTTAACGAAGTGCAAATTTGTTCGCCTCTAACAATCTCGAAGAATGTTTCTGCTCCAATCAACATATCAATTTTAGATGGTTTTATAAAATTTAGATCCGCTAACATGGATTGCGGAGGAATTCTTACATTTTGTATGTCTATTTTTTTTGCAGGAACAATATCTGTAATTTTCGGAACAACTAAAAAGTTCAATGAGGCCGAAAATGAGCTATTACCATTTGTTATGGTAGCAAATGCTTGCGATTTTATCGTTGTGGTGATCCCACCTAAGCTTGAAACTGGAATGTTTATTTTTTCCTTTCTTAAAATTGGTGAGCAAACAGCGTAATGAACAAATTGATTCGTTACGAAATTTGACTGCGACCCATGATCTAAAATTACTTTTGCTTTTACAAATTGTCCTGAGTTATTATGAACCCATAAAACTGCTGTCGAAAGTAAAACAGTTTTCTTTGTCGATGCGAGGCATGCAGAAAGTGTATTTGTAATTTCGATAATATCTTCACGATTTACATTATGTCGTTCTATCGTCATCGTGTCTGGGGTTTTACTGACCGCCCTTCCTTGCGTATCTAGCGCATTGAAAATCCCAGTAGGGCGATGCAAAAGTGAATTGTGCTTTGATGTGCACATGTTACAAACATTCTTGAACTGACATAAAGCAACTTTATAACTACTACTAAGGCAATTTATACACAAGGAATACTTACTTCTTCATGAGCTCACAAAGTTCCATTGGAGTGGTGGCGAGAAACGAATCATATTTACAAATTGCGTACGGTTTTTTACAAATAACACAAGTCGACGTTTTGTGATTTTTGTTACTAAGCTTTTAGTTTTACAATTGTGCGGAGCATGAACTTTCTATTTGAAGTGAAATGCTTTACTTTGCATATTTTCCAGGATTTGGCATCTCTTTTCTAGAAAAGTAAGAAATGTGTTCCAGTCCGTTAAATCGGTAGAAGTTAATGACATTTCAAATTGCTTGCGTGATTCCTTATCTATTTTTTGAAGCACAATATTAATTAACATAATTTCACTCAACTTGTCTAGTTCTAATTGCATGGATTTTGTGCTTTTAAATGCTTTTGTAATTGATCAATTAATAATCGCAAATCGTTGGCGGATCAATGGACAGCAATTCATTTACATGAGTATTTACTATTAATCTTTTGTTGTCAAATCTGTTTTCAAGGGCTTTAGTAGAACATCACTGGGAATCAGCTTTTATGCACAGCAGATATACCGAGATAATCATTTATAAGGGCTTTAGTAGTAGTTCGAAAAGCTACAGCTGATTTATGAAACTTGAGTACTAAAGCAAGATATGGAATGTTATTACAACTATTTTTGAGATGGATTTCCTTATATTTGGCTGAAATTCTATTAGATAAGATTTTAAAGCTAGTATTGTGTAAATTATAAATAGTTAATTAATTAAGAATGTGGAACTTGAGGGTATTTATATAATAATATTTACAAATGATAGAGTAGTTACTACTAGCTTTATCCACATAAGTAATAACAAACTTTTTTTGAATTTCTTTAATATCCTTTGTGATAGAATTAAGTTTATATGATTTATTGATTTTCTTATTACTTTCGTTATATACATAGTATAATGTATAAGGAAAGTATTGTGACAAGGTCGAAAATTCGAATTCCAGTTTTCGACGGGAGAACACGTTTCAAGCATCCCTGAAGACGAATCAAATGTTTTTGAGGTGATGTCTGTCGTGTCATTGAGTCTGTGGAGAAGATATCCCACGAACGAATGAAGTGATTCGAACGAAATTTGATACAAAAATTACAGTCCGTAAATACTGGAAGCCTATTGTTTTTAAATGCAATCTAATGTTCAGAACCCTCCTAAATTTTCTGGTGAAATTTTAAAAAAATCACCAAAGAATCAAAACCTTTAATAAAGTTACGCAAATAGTCATTTGTTATGTAGTTTTTTCTTCGAAAACGATTGACATAAACTTTAGAACACTAGCATGAACCGTTCTCGAGATATTGCACATTTTTCAAATAAATGTATAAAAAAATCACATAAAATAAAAAATAATATTAACTATTGTGAAATATGTTCACTTTTCATATGTAATATCTTGCGATAAATTTGGGGACATCATTCTCGTGGATCTAACTCGTTTCACATAAGAAAATATACTTTGGGTAATACTTTTGTATTTGAACGCCAATAGCCATTTATCTATTATAAGAAAAACTTATTTCCCCGCCCATAACGCTTAGCAAGATTTTGGCGAAATGTCGACAATTTGATGACTTTCTTAAATGTTGTCAAATTAACGCAAATATTGCCAAATTGATAAAAATGACTCTAAATCAATAAAAATTACGAGTAATTGACGAAAATTCAATACCTTGGAAAGAATCTACTATAAGAATAACCTATTTTTCCGTATTTAACTTTTGGTAAAATTTTGGTGACGAATTTGTCGGAAGATCTCTAACTTGCTGACTTTTAAAATATTGCCAAATTAAAGAAAATGTCAGCCAATTGATAAAAATTCGCCAAATTGATGAAACCGAATCTAAATCAATGAAATGACGACTGGTTGAGTTCAATATCTTGGAAAGAACATAAGAGTAGAGACTATAAGAATAACCCATTTCTCCGTCCGTAACGCTTAGCGAGAAATTTAGCGGGATTTCGCCAACTTGGCGACTATTTTAAATGTTGCCAAAGTAAAAAATTTCGTCAAATTGATAAAAATAACGCCAAATGAGAAGTATATTTCGCAAATTCTGATTTCCGTCATTTGACGAGCATACCTTCTAGTATATAAGAAATGCTTTTCTCTCGGTTTGTCTGTAACACTTGCTGATGTATTTGGTGAACTTGGTGAATAATCTAGCGAGGTATTGCCAATTTGGCGATCGTATTGCCGATTTGACCCTAGATTGACGAAAATATCGTAAAACTTGCAGAAATGACTCTAAATTAATGAAAATGACTCCTAATTGATGAATTATTAAAATATTTTAGTACATGAACTCTGTCACTTATTGAGGATGCTATCAATATTGATAATTGTTTAATTGGAGTTGCGCGAAATAGAAGTTAATTAGGTACTTTCAAATAGTTTTACATGTTGTCATCCGGAAAATCGCCGTGGTGTTATACATTAATATATATATTATATATATATATATATATATATATATATATATATATATACACAGTACCCTGATATATATATATATATGTATATATATATATATACACAGTACCCTGATATATATATATATATATATATATACACCGCGGATCTTATACATTATTTTCTTACTGTAAAAGGAGTCAATTCATTGCATTATATTATATTGTAAATAGAAACAACGAGCTTTCATATAATTGGGTAAATGAAATAATGTCAAAGCATGATAATATGTACCACAATGTGAGAATGGAGAGCGCCTGCTGCTCCTCTGTTCTAGACAACAAATCCGTTTACATTATATAAGGAAAGTCACCAGATTTTTTATATATATTGCTCTATTAAGACGCTCCAGGGTTTGAAGGCTTCTACATTATATAAGGAAAAATCCGTTTACATTATATAAGGAAAGTCACCAGATCCGTTTACATTATATAAGGAAAGTCACCAGATCCGTTTACATTATATAAGGAAAGTCACCAGATTTTTTATTTATATTGCTCTATTAAGACGCTCCAGGGTTTGAAGGCTTCTACATTATATAAGGAAAAATCCGTTTACATTATATAAGGAAAGTCACCAGATCCGTTTACATTATAAATCCGTTTATATTATATAAGGAAAGTCACCAGATTTATTATTTATATTGCTCTATTAAGACGCTCCAGGGTTTGAAGGCTTCTACATTATATAAGGAAAAATCCGTTTACATTATATAAGGAAAGTCACCAGATCCGTTTACATTATAAATCCGTTTACATTATATAAGGAAAGTCACCAGATTTATTATTTATATTGCTCTATTAAGACGCTCCAGGGTTTGAAGGCTTCTACATTATATAAGGAAAAATCCGTTTACATTATATAAGGAAAGTCACCAGATCCGTTTACATTATAAATCCGTTTACATTATATAAGGAAAGTCACCAGATTTTTTATTTATATTGCTCTATTAAGACGCTCCAGGGTTTGAAGGCTTCTACATTATATAAGGAAAAATTCGTTTACATTATATAAGGAAAGTCACCAGATCCGTTTACATTATAAATCCGTTTACATTATATAAGAAAAGCCACCAGATTTTTAATTTATATTGCTCTATTAAGACGCTCCAGGATTTGAAGGCTTCTACATTATATAAGGAAAAATCCGTTTACATTATATAAGGAAAGTCACCAGATCCGATTACATTATAAATCCGTTTACATTATATAAGGAAAGTCACCAGATCCGATTACATTATAAATCCGTTTACATTATATAAGGAAAGTCACCAGATTTTTTTATTTATATTGCTCTATTAAGACGCTCCAGGGTTTGAAGGCTTCTACATTATATAAGGAAAAATCCGTTTACATTATATAAGGAAAGTCACCAGATCCGTTTACATTATAAATCCGTTTGCATTATATAAGGAAAGTCCCCAGATTTTTTATTTATATTGCTCTATTAAGACGCTCCAGGGTTTGAAGGCTTCTACATTATATAAGGAAAAATCCGTTTACATTATATAAGGAAAGTCACCAGATCCGTTTACATTATAAATCCGTTTACATTATATAAGGAAAGTCACCAGATTTATTATTTATATTGCTCTATTAAGACGCTCCAGGGTTTGAAGGCTTCTACATTATATAAGGAAATATCCGTTTACATTATATAAGGAAAGTCACCAGATCCGTTTACATTATAAATCCGTTTACATTATATAAGGAAAGTCACCAGATTTTTTATTTATATTGCTCTATTAAGACGCTCCAGGGTTTGAAGGCTTCTACATTATATAAGGAAAAATCCGTTTACATTATATAAGGAAAGTCACCAGATCCGTTTACATTATAAATCCGTTTACATTATATAAGGAAAGTCCCCAGATTTTTTATTTATATTGCTCTATTAAGACGCTCCAGGGTTTGAAGGCTTCTACATTATATAAGGAAAAATTCGTTTACATTATATAAGGAAAGTCACCAGATCCGTTTACATTATAAATCCGTTTACATTATATAAGAAAAGCCACCAGATTTTTTATTTATATTGCTCTATTAAGACGCTCCAGGGTTTGAAGGCTTCTACATTATATAAGGAAAAATCCGTTTACATTATATAAGGAAAGTCACCAGATCCGTTTACATTATAAATCCGTTTACATTATATAAGGAAAGTCAACCGATTTTTTATTTATATTGCTCTATTAAGACGCTCCAGGGTTTGAAGGCTTCTACATTATATAAGGAAAAATCCGTTTACATTATATAAGGAAAGTCACCAGATCCGTTTACATTATAAATCCGTTTACATTATATAAGGAAAGTCACCAGATTTTTTATTTATATTGCTCTATTAAGACGCTCCAGGGTTTGAAGGCTTCTACATTATATAAGGAAAAATTCGTTTACATTATATAAGGAAAGTCACCAGATCCGTTTACATTATAAATCCGTTTACATTATATAAGGAAAGTCACCAGATTTTTTATTTATATTGCTCTATTAAGACGCTTCAGGGTTTGAAGGCTTCTACATTATATAAGGAAAAATCCGTTTACATTATATAAGGCAAGTCACCAGATCCGTTTACATTATAAATCCGTTTACATTATATAAGGAAAGTCACCAGATTTTTTATTTATATTGCTCTATTAAGACGCTCCAGGATTTGAAGGCTTCTACATTATATAAGGAAAAATCCGTTTACATTATATAAGGAAAGTCACCAGATCCGATTACATTATAAATCCGTTTACATTATATAAGGAAAGTCACCAGATCCGATTACATTATAAATCCGTTTACATTATATAAGGAAAGTCACCAGATTTTTTTATTTATATTGCTCTATTAAGACGCTCCAGGGTTTGAAGGCTTCTACATTATATAAGGAAAAATCCGTTTACATTATATATGGAAAGTCACCAGATCCGTTTACATTATAAATCCGTTTGCATTATATAAGGAAAGTCCCCAGATTTTTTATTTATATTGCTCTATTAAGACGCTCCAGGGTTTGAAGGCTTCTACATTATATAAGGAAAAATTCGTTTACATTATATAAGGAAAGTCACCAGATCCGTTTACATTATAAATCCGTTTACATTATATAAGGAAAGTCACCAGATTTTTTATTTATATTGCTCTATTAAGACGCTCCAGGGTTTGAAGGCTTCTACATTATATAAGGAAAAATCCGTTTACATTATATAAGGAAAGTCACCAGATCAGTTTACGTTATAAATCCGTTTACATTATATAAGGAAAGTCACCAGATTTTTTATTTATATTGCTCTATTAAGACGCTCCAGGGTTTGAAGGCTTCTACATTATATAAGGAAAAATCCGTTTAATTTATATAAGGAAAGTCACCAGATCCGTCTACATTATAAATCCGTTTACATTATATAAGGAAAGTCAACCGATTTTTTATTTATATTGCTCTATTAAGACGTTCCAGGGTTTGAAGGCTTCTACATTGTATAAGGAAAAATCCGTTTACATTATATAAGGAAAGTCACCAGATCCGTTTACATTATATAAGGAAAGTCACCAGATTTTTTATTTATATTGCTCTATTAAGACGCTCCTGGGTTTGAAGGCTTCTACATTATATAAGGAAAAATCCGTTTACATTATATAAGGAAAGTCACCAGATCCGTTTACATTATAAATCCGCTTACATTATATAAGGAAAGTCACCAGATTTTTTATTTATATTGCTCTATTAAGACGCTCCAGGGTTTGAAGGCTTCTACATTATATAAGGAAAAATCCGTTTATATTGTATAAGGAAAGTCACCAGATTTTTTATTTATATTGCTCTATTAAGACGCTCCAGGGTTTGAAGGCTTCTACATTATATAAGGAAAAATCCGTTTACATTATATAAGGAAAGTCACCAGATCCGTTTACATTATAAATCCGTTTACATTATATACGGAAAGTCACCAGATCCGTTTACATTATAAATCCGTTTACATTATATAAGGAAAGTCTCCAGATTTTTTATTTATATTGCTCTATTAAGACGCTCCAGGGTTTGAAGGCTTCTACATTATATAGGGAAAAATCCGTTTACATTATATGAGGAAAGTCGCCAGATCCGTTTACATTATATAAGGAAAGTCACCAGATTTTTTATTTATATTGCTCTATTAAGACGCTCCAGGGTTTGAAGGCTTCTACATTATATAAGGAAAAATCCGTTTACATTATATGAGGAAAGTCGCCAGATCCGTTTACATTATATAAGAAAAGTCACCAGATTTTTTATTTATATTGCTCTTTTAAGACGCTCCAGGATTTGAAGGCTTCTACATTATATAAGGAAAAATCCGTCTACATTATAAAAGGAAAGTCACCAGATCCGTTTACATTATAAATCCGTTTACATTATATAAGGAAAGTCACCAGATTTTTTATTTATATTGATCTATTAAGACGCTCCAGGGTTTGAAGGCTTTTATATTATATAAGGAAAAATCCGTTTACATTAAATAAGCAAAGTCAACAGATCCGTTTACATTATAAATCCGTTTACATTATATAAGGAAAGTCACCAGATTTTTTATTTATATTGCTCTATTAAGACGCTCCAGGGTTTGAAGGCTTCTACATTATATAAGGAAAAATCCGTTTACATTATATAAGGAAAAATCCGTTTACATTATATAAGGAAAATCACCAGATCCGTTTACATTAAAAATCCGTTTACATTATATAAGGAAAGTCACCAGATCCGTTTACATTATAAATCCGTTTACATTATAAATCCGTTTACATTATATAAGGAAAGTCACCAGATTTTTTATTTATATTTCTCTATTAAGACGCCCCAGGATTTGAAGGCTTATACATTTCATAAGGAAAAATCCGTTTACATTATATAAGGAAAATCACCATATCCATTTACATTATATAAGGAAATTCACCAGATTTTTTATTTTTATTGCTCTATTAAGACGCACCAGGGTTTGAAGGCTTCTACATTATATAAGGAAAAATCCGCTTACATTATGTAAAGAAAGTCACCAGATTCGTTTACATTATAAATCCGTTTACATTATATAAGGAAAGACATACGATTTTTTTATTTATATTGCTCTATTAAGACGCTCCAGTGTTTGAAGGTTTCTACATTATATAAGGAAAAATCCGTTTACATTATATAAGGAAAGTCACCAGATCCGTTTACATTATAAATCCGTTTACATTATATAAGGAACGTCACCAGATTTTTTATTTATATTGCTCTATTAAGACGCTCCAGGGTTTGAGGGCTTCTACATTATATAAGGAAAAATCCATTTACATTATATAAGGAAAGTCACCAGATCCGGTTACATTATAAATCCGTTTACATTATATAAGGAAAGTCACCAGATTTTTTATTTATATTGCTCTATTAAGACGCTCCAGGGTTTGAAGGCTTCTACATTATATAAGGAAAAATCCGTTTACATTATATAAGGAAAGTCACCAGATACGTTTACATTATAAATCCGTTTACATTATATAAGGAAAGTCCCCAGATTTTTTATTTATATTGCTCTATTAAGACGCTCCAGTGTTTGAAGGCTTCTACATTATATAAGGAAAAATTCGTTTACATTATATAAGGAAAGTCACCAGATCCGTTTACATTATAAATCCGTTTACATTATATAAGAAAAGCCACCAGATTTTTTATTTATATTGCTGTATTAAGACGCTTCAGGGTTTGAAGGCTTCTACGTTATATAAGGAAAAATCCGTTTACATTATATAAGGAAAGTCACCAGATCCGTTTACATTATAAATCCGTTTACATTATATAAGGAAAGTCACCAGATTTATTATTTATATTGCTCTATTAAGACGCTCCAGGGTTTTAAGGCTTCTACATTATATAAGGAAAAATCCTTTTATATTATATAAGGAAAGTCACCAGATCCGTTTACATTATAAATCCGTTTACATTATATAAGGAAAGTCACCAGATTTTTTATTTATATTGCTCTATTAAGACGCTCCAGGATTTGAAGGCTTCTACATTATATAAGGAAAAATCCGTTTACATTATATAAGGAAAGTCACCAGATCCGATTACATTATAAATCCGTTTACATTATATAAGGAAAGTCACCAGATCCGATTACATTATAAATCCGTTTACATTATATAAGGAAAGTCACCAGATTTTTTTATTTATATTGCTCTATTAAGACGCTCCAGGGTTTGAAGGCTTCTACATTATATAAGGAAAAATAAGTTTACATTATATAAGGAAAGTCACCAGATCCGTTTACATTATAAATCCGTTTGCATTATATAAATAAAGTCCCCAGATTTTTTATTTATATTGCTCTATTAAGACGCTCCAGGGTTTGAAGGCTTCTACATTATATAAGGAAAAATCCGTTTACATTATATAAGGAAAGTCACCAGATCCGTTTACATTATAAATCCGTTTACATTATATAAGGAAAGTCACCAGATTTATTATTTATATTGCTCTATTAAGACGCTCCAGGGTTTGAAGGCTTCTACATTATATAAGGAAAAATCCGTTTACATTATATAAGGAAAGTCACCAGATCCGTTTACATTATAAATCCGTTTACATTATATAAGGAAAGTCACCAGATTTTTTATTTATATTGCTCTATTAAGACGCTCCAGGGTTTGAAGGCTTCTACATTATATAAGGAAAAATCCGTTTACATTATATAAGGAAAGTCACCAGATCCGTTTACATTATAAATCCGTTTACATTATATAAGGAAAGTCCCCAGATTTTTTATTTATTTTGCTCTATTAAGACGCTCCAGGGTTTGAAGGCTTCTACATTATATAAGGAAAAATTCGTTTATATTATATAAGGAAAGTCACCAGATCCGTTTACATTATAAATCCGTTTACATTATATAAGAAAAGCCACCAGATTTTTTATTTATATTGCTCTATTAAGACGCTCCAGGGTTTGACGGCTTCTACATTATATAAGGAAAAATCCGTTTACATTATATAAGGAAAGTCACCAGATCCGTTTACATTATAAATCCGTTTACATTATATAAGGAAAGTCAACCGATTTTTTATTTATATTGCTCTATTAAGACGCTCCAGGGTTTGAAGGCTTCTACATTATATAAGGAAAAATCCGTTTACATTATATAAGGAAAGTCACCAGATCCGTTTACATTATAAATCCGTTTACATTATATAAGGAAAGTCACCAGATTTTTTTATTTATATTGCTCTATTGTGACGCTCCTGGGTTTGAAGGCTTCTACATTATATAAGTAAAAATCCGTTTACATTATATAAGGAAAGTCACCAGATCCGTTTACATTATAAATCCGTTTACAGTATATGAGGAAAGTCACCAAATTTTTTATTTATATTTCTCTATTAAGACGCTCCAGGATTTGAAGGCTTCTACATTATATAAGGAAAAATCCGTTTACATTATATAAGGAAAGTCACCAGATCCGTTTATATTATATAAGGAAAGTCACCAGATTTTTTATTTATATTGCTCTATTAAGACGCTCCAGGGTTTGAAGGCTTCTACATTATATAAGGAAAAATCCGTTTACATTATATGAGGAAAGTCGCCAGATCCGTTTACATTTTATAAGGAAAGTCACCAGATTTTTTATTTATATTGCTCTTTTAAGACGCTCCAGGATTTGAAGGCTTCTACATTATATAAGGAAAAATCCGTCTACATTATAAAAGGAAAGTCACCAGATCCGTTTACATTATAAATCCGTTTACATTATATAAGGAAAGTCACCAGATTTTTTATTTATATTGATCTATTAAGACGCTCCAGGGTTTGAAGGCTTTTACATTATATAAGGAAAAATCCGTTTACATTAAATAAGCAAAGTCAACAGATCCGTTTACATTATAAATCCGTTTACATTATATAAGGAAAGTCACCAGATTTTTTATTTATATTGCTCTATTAAGACGCTCCAGGGTTTGAAGGCTTCTACATTATATAAGGAAAAATCCGTTTACATTATATAAGGAAAGTCACCAGATCCGTTTACATTAAAAATCCGTTTACATTATATAAGGAAAGTCACCAAATCCGTTTACATTATAAATCCGTTTACATTATAAATCCGTTTACATTATATAAGGAAAGTCACCAGATTTTTTATTTATATTTCTCTATTAAGACGCCCCAGGATTTGAAGGCTTATACATTTCATAAGGAAAAATCCGTTTACATTATATAAGGAAAATCACCAGATCCATTTACATTATATAAGGAAATTCACCAGATTTTTTATTTTTATTGCTCTATTAAGACGCTCCAGGGTTTGAAGGCTTCTACATTATATAAGGAAAAATCCGTTTACATTATATAAAGAAAGTCACCAGATTCGTTTACATTATAAATCCGTTTACATTATATAAGGAAAGACATACGATTTTTTTATTTATATTGCTCTATTAAGACGCTCCAGTGTTTGAAGGTTTCTACATTATATAAGGAAAAATCCGTTTACATTATATAAGGAAAGTCACCAGATCCGTTTACATTATAAATCCGTTTACATTATATAAGGAACGTCACCAGATTTTTTATTTATATTGCTCTATTAAGACGCTCCAGGGTTTGAAGTCTTCTACATTATATAAGGAAAAATCCATTTACATTATATAAGGAAAGTCACCAGATCCGTTTACATTATAAATCCGTTTACATTATATAAGGAAAGTCCCCAGATTTTTTATTTATATTGCTCTATTAAGACGCTCCAGTGTTTGAAGGCTTCTACATTATATAAGGAAAAATTCGTTTACATTATATAAGGAAAGTCACCAGATCCGTTTACATTATAAATCCGTTTACATTATATAAGAAAAGCCACCAGATTTTTTATTTATATTGCTGTATTAAGACGCTTCAGGGTTTGAAGGCTTCTACGTTATATAAGGAAAAATCCGTTTACATTATATAAGGAAAGTCACCAGATCCGTTTACATTATAAATCCGTTTACATTATATAAGGAAAGTCACCAGATTTATTATTTATATTGCTCTATTAAGACGCTCCAGGGTTTGAAGGCTTCTACATTATATAAGGAAAAATCCTTTTATATTATATAAGGAAAGTCACCAGATCCGTTTACATTATAAATCCGTTTACATTATATAAGTAAAGTCACCAGATTTATTATTTATATTGCTCTATTAAGACGCTCCAGGGTTTGAAGGCTTCTACATTATATAAGGAAAAATCCTTTTATATTATAAAAGGAAAGTCACCAGATCCGTTTACATTATAAATCCGTTTACATTATATAAGGAAAGTCACCAGATTTTTTATTTATATTGATCTATTAAGACGCTCCAGGGTTTGAAGGCTTTTACATTATATAAGGAAAAATCCGTTTACATTAAATAAGCAAAGTCAACAGATCCGTTTACATTATAAATCCGTTTACATTATATAAGGAAAGTCACCAGATTTTTTATTTATATTGCTCTATTAAGACGCTCCAGGGTTTGAAGGCTTCTACATTATATAAGGAAAAATCCGTTTACATTATATAAGGAAAGTCACCAGATCCGTTTACATTAAAAATCCGTTTACATTATATAAGGAAAGTCACCAAATCCGTTTACATTATAAATCCGTTTACATTATAAATCCGTTTACATTATATAAGGAAAGTCACCAGATTTTTTATTTATATTTCTCTATTAAGACGCCCCAGGATTTGAAGGCTTATACATTTCATAAGGAAAAATCCGTTTACATTATATAAGGAAAATCACCAGATCCATTTACATTATATAAGGAAATTCACCAGATTTTTTATTTTTATTGCTCTATTAAGACGCTCCAGGGTTTGAAGGCTTCTACATTATATAAGGAAAAATCCGTTTACATTATATAAAGAAAGTCACCAGATTCGTTTACATTATAAATCCGTTTACATTATATAAGGAAAGACATACGATTTTTTTATTTATATTGCTCTATTAAGACGCTCCAGTGTTTGAAGGTTTCTACATTATATAAGGAAAAATCCGTTTACATTATATAAGGAAAGTCACCAGATCCGTTTACATTATAAATCCGTTTACATTATATAAGGAACGTCACCAGATTTTTTATTTATATTGCTCTATTAAGACGCTCCAGGGTTTGAAGTCTTCTACATTATATAAGGAAAAATCCATTTACATTATATAAGGAAAGTCACCAGATCCGTTTACATTATAAATCCGTTTACATTATATAAGGAAAGTCACCAGATTTTTTATTTATATTGCTCTATTAAGACGCTCCAGGGTTTGAAGGCTTCTACATTATATAAGGAAAAATCCGTTTACATTATATAAGGAAAGTCACCAGATCCGTTTACATTAAAAATCCGTTTACATTATATAAGGAAAGTCACCAAATCCGTTTACATTATAAATCCGTTTACATTATAAATCCGTTTACATTATATAAGGAAAGTCACCAGATTTTTTATTTATATTTCTCTATTAAGACGCCCCAGGATTTGAAGGCTTATACATTTCATAAGGAAAAATCCGTTTACATTATATAAGGAAAATCACCAGATCCATTTACATTATATAAGGAAATTCACCAGATTTTTTATTTTTATTGCTCTATTAAGACGCTCCAGGGTTTGAAGGCTTCTACATTATATAAGGAAAAATCCGTTTACATTATATAAAGAAAGTCACCAGATTCGTTTACATTATAAATCCGTTTACATTATATAAGGAAAGACATACGATTTTTTTATTTATATTGCTCTATTAAGACGCTCCAGTGTTTGAAGGTTTCTACATTATATAAGGAAAAATCCGTTTACATTATATAAGGAAAGTCACCAGATCCGTTTACATTATAAATCCGTTTACATTATATAAGGAACGTCACCAGATTTTTTATTTATATTGCTCTATTAAGACGCTCCAGGGTTTGAAGTCTTCTACATTATATAAGGAAAAATCCATTTACATTATATAAGGAAAGTCACCAGATCCGTTTACATTATAAATCCGTTTACATTATATAAGGAAAGTCCCCAGATTTTTTATTTATATTGCTCTATTAAGACGCTCCAGTGTTTGAAGGCTTCTACATTATATAAGGAAAAATTCGTTTACATTATATAAGGAAAGTCACCAGATCCGTTTACATTATAAATCCGTTTACATTATATAAGAAAAGCCACCAGATTTTTTATTTATATTGCTGTATTAAGACGCTTCAGGGTTTGAAGGCTTCTACGTTATATAAGGAAAAATCCGTTTACATTATATAAGGAAAGTCACCAGATCCGTTTACATTATAAATCCGTTTACATTATATAAGGAAAGTCACCAGATTTATTATTTATATTGCTCTATTAAGACGCTCCAGGGTTTGAAGGCTTCTACATTATATAAGGAAAAATCCTTTTATATTATATAAGGAAAGTCACCAGATCCGTTTACATTATAAATCCGTTTACATTATATAAGTAAAGTCACCAGATTTATTATTTATATTGCTCTATTAAGACGCTCCAGGGTTTGAAGGCTTCTACATTATATAAGGAAAAATCCTTTTATATTATAAAAGGAAAGTCACCAGATCCGTTTACATTATAAATCCGTTTACATTATATAAGGAAAGTCACCAGATTTTTTATTTATATTGATCTATTAAGACGCTCCAGGGTTTGAAGGCTTTTACATTATATAAGGAAAAATCCGTTTACATTAAATAAGCAAAGTCAACAGATCCGTTTACATTATAAATCCGTTTACATTATATAAGGAAAGTCACCAGATTTTTTATTTATATTGCTCTATTAAGACGCTCCAGGGTTTGAAGGCTTCTACATTATATAAGGAAAAATCCGTTTACATTATATAAGGAAAGTCACCAGATCCGTTTACATTAAAAATCCGTTTACATTATATAAGGAAAGTCACCAAATCCGTTTACATTATAAATCCGTTTACATTATAAATCCGTTTACATTATATAAGGAAAGTCACCAGATTTTTTATTTATATTTCTCTATTAAGACGCCCCAGGATTTGAAGGCTTATACATTTCATAAGGAAAAATCCGTTTACATTATATAAGGAAAATCACCAGATCCATTTACATTATATAAGGAAATTCACCAGATTTTTTATTTTTATTGCTCTATTAAGACGCTCCAGGGTTTGAAGGCTTCTACATTATATAAGGAAAAATCCGTTTACATTATATAAAGAAAGTCACCAGATTCGTTTACATTATAAATCCGTTTACATTATATAAGGAAAGACATACGATTTTTTTATTTATATTGCTCTATTAAGACGCTCCAGTGTTTGAAGGTTTCTACATTATATAAGGAAAAATCCGTTTACATTATATAAGGAAAGTCACCAGATCCGTTTACATTATAAATCCGTTTACATTATATAAGGAACGTCACCAGATTTTTTATTTATATTGCTCTATTAAGACGCTCCAGGGTTTGAAGTCTTCTACATTATATAAGGAAAAATCCATTTACATTATATAAGGAAAATCACCAGATCCGTTTACATTATAAATCCGTTTACATTATATAAGGAAAGTCCCCAGATTTTTTATTTATATTGCTCTATTAAGACGCTCCAGTGTTTGAAGGCTTCTACATTATATAAGGAAAAATTCGTTTACATTATATAAGGAAAGTCACCAGATCCGTTTACATTATAAATCCGTTTACATTATATAAGAAAAGCCACCAGATTTTTTATTTATATTGCTGTATTAAGACGCTTCAGGGTTTGAAGGCTTCTACGTTATATAAGGAAAAATCCGTTTACATTATATAAGGAAAGTCACCAGATCCGTTTACATTATAAATCCGTTTACATTATATAAGGAAAGTCACCAGATTTATTATTTATATTGCTCTATTAAGACGCTCCAGGGTTTGAAGGCTTCTACATTATATAAGGAAAAATCCTTTTATATTATATAAGGAAAGTCACCAGATCCGTTTACATTATAAATCCGTTTACATTATATAAGTAAAGTCACCAGATTTTTTATTTATATTGCTCTATTAAGACGCTCCAGGATTTGAAGGCTTCTACATTATATAAGGAAAAATCCGTTTACATTATATAAGGAAAGTCACCAGATCCGATTACATTATAAATCCGTTTACATTATATAAGGAAAGTCACCAGATCCGATTACATTATAAATCCGTTTACATTATATAAGGAAAGTCACCAGATTTTTTTATTTATATTGCTCTATTAAGACGCTCCAGGGTTTGAAGGCTTCTACATTATATAAGGAAAAATCCGTTTACATTATATAAGGAAAGTCACCAGATCCGTTTACATTATAAATCCGTTTGCATTATATAAATAACCCAGATTTTTTATTTATATTGCTCTATTAAGACGCTCCAGGGTTTGAAGGCTTCTACATTATATAAGGAAAAATCCGTTTACATTATATAAGGAAAGTCACCAGATCCGTTTACATTATAAATCCGTTTACATTATATAAGGAAAGTCACCAGATTTATTATTTATATTGCTCTATTAAGACGCTCCAGGGTTTGAAGGCTTCTACATTATATAAGGAAAAATCCGTTTACATTATATAAGGAAAGTCACCAGATCCGTTTACATTATAAATCCGTTTACATTATATAAAGAAAGTCACCAGATTTTTTATTTATATTGCTCTATTAAGACGCTCCAGGGTTTGAAGGCTTCTACATTATATAAGGAAAAATCCGTTTACATTATATAAGGAAAGTCACCAGATCCGTTTACATTATAAATCCGTTTACATTATATAAGGAAAGTCCCCAGATTTTTTATTTATATTGCTCTATTAAGACGCTCCAGGGTTTGAAGGCTTCTACATTATATAAGGAAAAATCCGTTTACATTATATAAGGAAAGTCACCAGATCCGTTTACATTATAAATCCGTTTGCATTATATAAGGAAAGTCCCCAGATTTTTTATTTATATTGCTCTATTAAGACGCTCCAGGGTTTGAAGGCTTCTACATTATATAAGGAAAAATTCGTTTACATTATATAAGGAAAGTCACCAGATCCGTTTACATTATAAATCCGTTTACATTATATAAGGAAAGTCACCAGATGTTTTATTTATATTGCTCTATTAAGACGCTCCAGGGTTTGAAGGCTTCTACATTATATAAGGAAAAATTCGTTTACATTATATAAGGAAAGTCACCAGATCCGTTTACATTATAAATCCGTTTACATTATATAAGGAAAGTCACCAGATTTTTTATTTATATTGCTCTATTAAGACGCTCCATGGTTTGAAGGCTTCTACATTATATAAGAAAAAATCCGTTTACATTATATAAGGAAAGTCACCAGATCAGTTTACGTTATAAATCCGTTTACATTATATAAGGAAAGTCAACCGATTTTTTATTTATATTGCTCTATTAAGACGTTCCAGGGTTTGAAGGCTTCTACATTCTATAAGGAAAAATCCGTTTACATTATATAAGGAAAGTCACCAGATCCGTTTACATTATATAAGGAAAGTCACCAGATTTTTTATTTATATTGCTCTATTAAGACGCTCCTGGGTTTGAAGGCTTCTACATTATATAAGGAAAAATCCGTTTACATTATATAAGGAAAGTCACCAGATCCGTTTACATTATATATCCGCTTACATTATATAAGGAAAGTCACCAGATTTTTTATTTATATTGCTCTATTAAGACGTTCCAGGGTTTGAAGGCTTCTACATTATATAAGGAAAAATCCGTTTATATTGTATAAGGAAAGTCACCAGATTTTTTATTTATATTGCTCTATTAAGACGCTCCAGGGTTTGAAGGCTTCTACATTATATAAGGAAAAATCCGTTTACATTATATAAGGAAATTCACCAGATCCGTTTACATTATAAATCCGTTTACATTATATACGGAAAGTCACCAGATCCGTTTACATTATTAATCCGTATACATTATATAAGGAAAGTCTCCAGATTTTTTATTTATATTGCTCTATTAAGACGCTCCAGGATTTGAAGGCTTCTACATTATATAAGTAAAAATCCGTTTATATTATATAAGGAAAGTCACCAGATCCGTTTACATTATAAATCCGTTTACATTATATGAGGAAAGTCACCAGATTTTTTATTTATATTTCTCTATTAAGACGCTCCAGGATTTGAAGGCTTCTACATTATAAAAGGAAAAATCCGTTTACATTATATAAGGAAAGTCACCAGATCCGTTTATATTATATAAGGAAAGTCACCAGATTTTTTATTTATATTGCTCTATTAAGACGCTCCAGGGTTTGAAGGCTTCTACATTATATAAGGAAAAATCCGTTTACATTATATGAGGAAAGTCGCCAGATCCGTTAACATTATATAAGGAAAGTCACCAGATTTTTTATTTATATTGCTCTATTAAGACGCTCCAGGGTTTGAAGGCTTCTACATTATATAAGGAAAAATCCGTCTACATTATAAAAGGAAAGTCACCAGATCCGTTTACATTATAAATCCGTTTACATTATATAAGGAAAGTCACCAGATTTTTTATTTATATTGCTTTTTATTTATTTATAAGACGCTCCAGGGTTTGAAGGCTTCTACATTATATAAGGAAAAATCCGTTTACATTATATAAGGAAAGTCACCAGATCCGTTTACATTATAAATCCGTTTACATTATATAAGGAAAGTCACCAGATTTTTTATTTATATTGCTCTATTAAGACGCTCCAGGGTTTGAAGGCTTCTACATTATATAAGTAAAAATCCGTTTATATTATATAAGCAAAGTCACCAGATCCGTTTACATTATAAATCCGTTTACATTATATAAGGAAAGTCACCAGATTTTTTATTTATATTGCTCTATTAAGACGCTCCAGGGTTTGAAGGCTTCTACATTATATAAGGAAAAATCCGCTTACATTATATAAGGAAAGTCACCAGATCCGTTTACATTAAAAATCCGTTTACATTATATAATGAAAGTCACCAGATCCGTTTACATTATAAATCCGTTTACATTATAAATCCGTTTACATTATATAAGGAAAGTCACCAGATTTTTTATTTATATTTCTCTATTAAGACGCCCCAGGATTTGAAGGCTTATACATTTCATAAGGAAAAATCCGTTTACATTATATAAGGAAATTCACCAGATCCATTTACATTATATAAGGAAATTCACCAGATTTTTTATTTTTATTGCTCTATTAAGACGCTCCAGGGTTTGAAGGCTTCTACATTATATAAGGAAAAATCCGCTTACATTATATAAGGAAAGTCACCAGATTCGTTTACATTATAAATCCGTTTACATTATATAAGGAAAGACATACGATTTTTTTATTTATATTGCTCTATTAAGACGCTCCAGTGTTTGAAGGTTTCTACATTATATAAGGAAAAATCCGTTTACATTATATAAGGAAAGTCACCAGATCCGTTTACATTATAAATCCGTTTACATTATATAAGGAACGTCACCAGATTTTTTATTTATATTGCTCTATTAAGACGCTCCAGGGTTTGAAGGCTTCTACATTATATAAGGAAAAATCCATTTACATTATATAAGGAAAGTCACCAGATCCGTTTTCATTATATATCCGTTTACATTATATAAGGAAAGTCACCAGATTTTTTATTTATATTGCTCTATTAAGACGCTCCAGGGTTTGAAGGCTTCTACATTATATAAGGAAAAATCCGTTTACATTATATAAGGAAAGTCACCAGATCCGTTTACATTATAAATCCTTTTACATTATATAAGGAAAGTCTTCAGAGTTTTCAGTTATATTGCTCTATTAAGACGCTCCAGGGTTTGAAGGCTTCTACATTATATAAGGAAAAATCCGTATACATTATATAAGGAAAGTCACCAGATCCGTTTACATTATAAATCCGTTTACATTATATAAGGAACGTCACCAGATTTTTTACTTATATTGCTCTATTAAGACGCTCTGGGGTTTGAAGGCTTCTACATTATATAAGGAAAAATCCGTTTACATTGTATAAGGAAAGTCACCAGATCCGTTTACATTATATAAGGAAAGTCACCAGATTTTTTATTTATATTGCTCTATTAAGACGCCCCAGGGTTTTAAGGCTTCTACATTATATAAGGAAAAATCCGTTTACATTATATAAGGAAAGTCACCACATCCGTTTACATTATAAATCCGTTTACATTATATAAGGAAAGTCACCAGATTTTTTATTTATATTTCTCTATTAAGACGCCCCAGGATTTGAAGGCTTATACATTTCATAAGGAAAAATCCGTTTACATTATATAAGGAAAATCACCAGATCCATTTACATTATATAAGGAAATTCACCAGATTTTTTATTTTTATTGCTCTATTAAGACGCTCCAGGGTTTGAAGGCTTCTACATTATATAAGGAAAAATCCGTTTACATTATATAAAGAAAGTCACCAGATTCGTTTACATTATAAATCCGTTTACATTATATAAGGAAAGACATACGATTTTTTTATTTATATTGCTCTATTAAGACGCTCCAGTGTTTGAAGGTTTCTACATTATATAAGGAAAAATCCGTTTACATTATATAAGGAAAGTCACCAGATCCGTTTACATTATAAATCCGTTTACATTATATAAGGAACGTCACCAGATTTTTTATTTATATTGCTCTATTAAGACGCTCCAGGGTTTGAAGTCTTCTACATTATATAAGGAAAAATCCATTTACATTATATAAGGAAAGTCACCAGATCCGTTTACATTATAAATCCGTTTACATTATATAAGGAAAGTCCCCAGATTTTTTATTTATATTGCTCTATTAAGACGCTCCAGTGTTTGAAGGCTTCTACATTATATAAGGAAAAATTCGTTTACATTATATAAGGAAAGTCACCAGATCCGTTTACATTATAAATCCGTTTACATTATATAAGAAAAGCCACCAGATTTTTTATTTATATTGCTGTATTAAGACGCTTCAGGGTTTGAAGGCTTCTACGTTATATAAGGAAAAATCCGTTTACATTATATAAGGAAAGTCACCAGATCCGTTTACATTATAAATCCGTTTACATTATATAAGGAAAGTCACCAGATTTATTATTTATATTGCTCTATTAAGACGCTCCAGGGTTTGAAGGCTTCTACATTATATAAGGAAAAATCCTTTTATATTATATAAGGAAAGTCACCAGATCCGTTTACATTATAAATCCGTTTACATTATATAAGTAAAGTCACCAGATTTTTTATTTATATTGCTCTATTAAGACGCTCCAGGATTTGAAGGCTTCTACATTATATAAGGAAAAATCCGTTTACATTATATAAGGAAAGTCACCAGATCCGATTACATTATAAATCCGTTTACATTATATAAGGAAAGTCACCAGATCCGATTACATTATAAATCCGTTTACATTATATAAGGAAAGTCACCAGATTTTTTTATTTATATTGCTCTATTAAGACGCTCCAGGGTTTGAAGGCTTCTACATTATATAAGGAAAAATCCGTTTACATTATATAAGGAAAGTCACCAGATCCGTTTACATTATAAATCCGTTTGCATTATATAAATAAAGTCCCCAGATTTTTTATTTATATTGCTCTATTAAGACGCTCCAGGGTTTGAAGGCTTCTACATTATATAAGGAAAAATCCGTTTACATTATATAAGGAAAGTCACCAGATCCGTTTACATTATAAATCCGTTTACATTATATAAGGAAAGTCACCAGATTTATTATTTATATTGCTCTATTAAGACGCTCCAGGGTTTGAAGGCTTCTACATTATATAAGGAAAAATCCGTTTACATTATATAAGGAAAGTCACCAGATCCGTTTACATTATAAATCCGTTTACATTATATAAAGAAAGTCACCATATTTTTTATTTATATTGCTCTATTAAGACGCTCCAGGGTTTGAAGGCTTCTACATTATATAAGGAAAAATCCGTTTACATTATATAAGGAAAGTCACCAGATCCGTTTACATTATAAATCCGTTTACATTATATAAGGAAAGTCCCCAGATTTTTTATTTATATTGCTCTATTAAGACGCTCCAGGGTTTGAAGGCTTCTACATTATATAAGGAAAAATCCGTTTACATTATATAAGGAAAGTCACCAGATCCGTTTACATTATAAATCCGTTTGCATTATATAAGGAAAGTCCCCAGATTTTTTATTTATATTGCTCTATTAAGACGCTCCAGGGTTTGAAGGCTTCTACATTATATAAGGAAAAATTCGTTTACATTATATAAGGAAAGTCACCAGATCCGTTTACATTATAAATCCGTTTACATTATATAAGGAAAGTCACCAGATGTTTTATTTATATTGCTCTATTAAGACGCTCCAGGGTTTGAAGGCTTCTACATTATATAAGGAAAAATTCGTTTACATTATATAAGGAAAGTCACCAGATCCGTTTACATTATAAATCCGTTTACATTATATAAGGAAAGTCACCAGATTTTTTATTTATATTGCTCTATTAAGACGCTCCATGGTTTGAAGGCTTCTACATTATATAAGGAAAAATCCGTTTACATTATATAAGGAAAGTCACCAGATCAGTTTACGTTATAAATCCGTTTACATTATATAAGGAAAGTCAACCGATTTTTTATTTATATTGCTCTATTAAGACGTTCCAGGGTTTGAAGGCTTCTACATTGTATAAGGAAAAATCCGTTTACATTATATAAGGAAAGTCACCAGATCCGTTTACATTATATAAGGAAAGTCACCAGATTTTTTATTTATATTGCTCTATTAAGACGCTCCTGGGTTTGAAGGCTTCTACATTATATAAGGAAAAATCCGTTTACATTATATAAGGAAAGTCACCAGATCCGTTTACATTATATATCCGCTTACATTATATAAGGAAAGTCACCAGATTTTTTATTTATATTGCTCTATTAAGACGTTCCAGGGTTTGAAGGCTTCTACATTATATAAGGAAAAATCCGTTTATATTGTATAAGGAAAGTCACCAGATTTTTTATTTATATTGCTCTATTAAGACGCTCCAGGGTTTGAAGGCTTCTACATTATATAAGGAAAAATCCGTTTACATTATATAAGGAAATTCACCAGATCCGTTTACATTATAAATCCGTTTACATTATATACGGAAAGTCACCAGATCCGTTTACATTATTAATCCGTATACATTATATAAGGAAAGTCTCCAGATTTTTTATTTATATTGCTCTATTAAGACGCTCCAGGATTTGAAGGCTTCTACATTATATAAGTAAAAATCCGTTTATATTATATAAGGAAAGTCACCAGATCCGTTTACATTATAAATCCGTTTACATTATATGAGGAAAGTCACCAGATTTTTTATTTATATTTCTCTATTAAGACGCTCCAGGATTTGAAGGCTTCTACATTATAAAAGGAAAAATCCGTTTACATTATATAAGGAAAGTCACCAGATCCGTTTATATTATATAAGGAAAGTCACCAGATTTTTTATTTATATTGCTCTATTAAGACGCTCCAGGGTTTGAAGGCTTCTACATTATATAAGGAAAAATCCGTTTACATTATATGAGGAAAGTCGCCAGATCCGTTAACATTATATAAGGAAAGTCACCAGATTTTTTATTTATATTGCTCTATTAAGACGCTCCAGGGTTTGAAGGCTTCTACATTATATAAGGAAAAATCCGTCTACATTATAAAAGGAAAGTCACCAGATCCGTTTACATTATAAATCCGTTTACATTATATAAGGAAAGTCACCAGATTTTTTATTTATATTGCTTTTTATTTATTTATAAGACGCTCCAGGGTTTGAAGGCTTCTACATTATATAAGGAAAAATCCGTTTACATTATATAAGGAAAGTCACCAGATCCGTTTACATTATAAATCCGTTTACATTATATAAGGAAAGTCACCAGATTTTTTATTTATATTGCTCTATTAAGACGCTCCAGGGTTTGAAGGCTTCTACATTATATAAGTAAAAATCCGTTTATATTATATAAGCAAAGTCACCAGATCCGTTTACATTATAAATCCGTTTACATTATATAAGGAAAGTCACCAGATTTTTTATTTATATTGCTCTATTAAGACGCTCCAGGGTTTGAAGGCTTCTACATTATATAAGGAAAAATCCGCTTACATTATATAAGGAAAGTCACCAGATCCGTTTACATTAAAAATCCGTTTACATTATATAATGAAAGTCACCAGATCCGTTTACATTATAAATCCGTTTACATTATAAATCCGTTTACATTATATAAGGAAAGTCACCAGATTTTTTATTTATATTTCTCTATTAAGACGCCCCAGGATTTGAAGGCTTATACATTTCATAAGGAAAAATCCGTTTACATTATATAAGGAAATTCACCAGATCCATTTACATTATATAAGGAAATTCACCAGATTTTTTATTTTTATTGCTCTATTAAGACGCTCCAGGGTTTGAAGGCTTCTACATTATATAAGGAAAAATCCGCTTACATTATATAAGGAAAGTCACCAGATTCGTTTACATTATAAATCCGTTTACATTATATAAGGAAAGACATACGATTTTTTTATTTATATTGCTCTATTAAGACGCTCCAGTGTTTGAAGGTTTCTACATTATATAAGGAAAAATCCGTTTACATTATATAAGGAAAGTCACCAGATCCGTTTACATTATAAATCCGTTTACATTATATAAGGAACGTCACCAGATTTTTTATTTATATTGCTCTATTAAGACGCTCCAGGGTTTGAAGGCTTCTACATTATATAAGGAAAAATCCATTTACATTATATAAGGAAAGTCACCAGATCCGTTTTCATTATATATCCGTTTACATTATATAAGGAAAGTCACCAGATTTTTTATTTATATTGCTCTATTAAGACGCTCCAGGGTTTGAAGGCTTCTACATTATATAAGGAAAAATCCGTTTACATTATATAAGGAAAGTCACCAGATCCGTTTACATTATAAATCCTTTTACATTATATAAGGAAAGTCTTCAGAGTTTTCAGTTATATTGCTCTATTAAGACGCTCCAGGGTTTGAAGGCTTCTACATTATATAAGGAAAAATCCGTATACATTATATAAGGAAAGTCACCAGATCCGTTTACATTATAAATCCGTTTACATTATATAAGGAACGTCACCAGATTTTTTACTTATATTGCTCTATTAAGACGCTCTGGGGTTTGAAGGCTTCTACATTATATAAGGAAAAATCCGTTTACATTGTATAAGGAAAGTCACCAGATCCGTTTACATTATATAAGGAAAGTCACCAGATTTTTTATTTATATTGCTCTATTAAGACGCCCCAGGGTTTTAAGGCTTCTACATTATATAAGGAAAAATCCGTTTACATTATATAAGGAAAGTCACCACATCCGTTTACATTATAAATCCGTTTACATTATATAAGGAAAGTCACCAGATTTTTTATTTATATTTCTCTATTAAGACGCTCCAGGATTTGAAGGCTTCTACATTATATAAGGAAAAATCCGTTTACATTATATGAGGAAAGTCACCAGATCCGTTTACATTATATGAGGAAAGTCACCAGATTTTTTATTTATATTGCTCTATTAAGACGCTCCAGGGTTTGAAGGCTTCAACATTATATAAGGAAAAATCCGTTTACATTATATAAGGAAAGTCACCGGATCCGTTTACATTATATAAGGAAAGTCACCAGATTTTTTATTTATATTGCTCTATTAAGACGCTCCAGGGTTTGAAGGCTTCTACATTATATAAGGAAAAATCCGTTTACATTATATAAGGAAAGTCACCAGATCCGTTTACATTATATAAGGAAAGTCACCAGATTTTTTATTTATATTGCTATATTAAGACGCTCCAGGGTTTGAAGGGTTCTACATTATATAAGGAGAAATCCGTTTACATTATATAAGGAAAGTCACCAGATCCGTTTACATTATAAATCCTTTTACATTATATAAGGAAAGTCTTCAGAGTTTTCAGTTATATTGCTCTATTAAGACGCTCCAGAGTTTGAAGGCTTCTACATTATATAAGGAAAAATCCGTATACATTATATAAGGAAAGTCACCAGATCCGTTTACATTATAAATCATTTTACATTATATAAGGAACGTCACCAGATTTTTTATTTATATTGCTCTATTAAGACGCTCTAGGGTTTGAAGGCTTCTACATTATATAAGGAAAAATCCGTTTACATTGTATAAGGAAAGTCACCAGATCCGTTTACATTATATAAGGAAAGTCACCAGATTTTTTATTTATATTGCTCTATTAAGACGCCCCAGGGTTTGAAGGCTTCTACATTATATAAGGAAAAATCCGTTTACATTATATAAGGAAAGTCACCACATCCGTTTACATTATAAATCCGTTTACATTATATGAGGAAAGTCACCAGATTTTTTATTTATATTGCTCTATTAAGACGCTCCAGGGTTTGAAGGCTTCAACATTATATAAGGAAAAATCCGTTTACATTATATAAGGAAAGTCACCGGATCCGTTTACATTATATAAGGAAAGTCACCAGATTTTTTATTTATATTGCTCTATTAAGACGCTCCAGGGTTTGAAGGCTTCTACATTATATAAGGAAAAATCCGTTTACATTATATAAGGAAAGTCACCAGATCCGTTTACATTATATAAGGAACGTCACCAGATTTTTTATTTATATTGCTCTATTAAGACGCTCCAGGGTTTGAAGGCTTCTACATTATATAAGGAAAAATCCGTTTACATTATATAAGGAAAGTCACCAGATCCGTTTACATTATAAATCCGTTTACATTATATAAGGAAAGTCAACCGATTTTTTATTTATATTGCTCTATTAAGACGCTCCAGGGTTTGAAGGCTTCTACATTATATAAGGAAAAATCCGTTTACATTATATAAGGAAAGTCACCAGATCCGTTTACATTATAAATCCGTTTACATTATATAAGGAAAGTCACCAGATTTTTTTATTTATATTGCTCTATTATGACGCTCCAGGGTTTGAAGGCTTCTACATTATATAAGGAAAAATCCGTTTACATTATATAAGGAAAGTCACCAGATCCGTTTACATTATAAATCCGTTTACATTATATAAGGAAAGTCACCAGATTTTTTATTTATATTGCTCTATTAAGACGCTCCATGGTTTGAAGGCTTCTACATTATATAAGGAAAAATCCGTTTACATTATATAAGGAAAGTCACCAGATCAGTTTACGTTATAAATCCGTTTACATTATATAAGGAAAGTTAACCGATTTTTTATTTATATTGCTCTATTAAGACGTTCCAGGGTTTGAAGGCTTCTACATTGTATAAGGAAAAATCCGTTTACATTATATAAGGAAAGTCACCAGATCCGTTTACATTATATAAGGAAAGTCACCAGATTTTTTATTTATATTGCTCTATTAAGACGCTCCTGGGTTTGAAGGCTTCTACATTATATAAGGAAAAATCCGTTTACATTATATAAGGAAAGTCACCAGATCCGTTTACATTATAAATCCGCTTACATTATATAAGGAAAGTCACCAGATCCGTTTACATTATAAATCCGCTTACATTATATAAGGAAAGTCACCAGATTTTTTATTTATATTGCTCTATTAAGACGCTCCAGGGTTTGAAGGCTTCTACATTATATAAGGAAAAATCCGTTTATATTGTATAAGGAAAGTCACCAGATTTTTTATTTATATTGCTCTATTAAGACGCTCCAGGGTTTGAAGGCTTCTACATTATATAAGGAAAAATCCGTTTACATTATATAAGGAAAGTCACCAGATCCGTTTACATTATAAATCCGTTTACATTATATACGGAAAGTCACCAGATCCGTTTACATTATTAATCCGTATACATTATATAAGGAAAGTCTCCAGATTTTTTATTTATATTGCTCTATTAAGACGCTCCAGGATTTGAAGGCTTCTACATTATATAAGTAAAAATCCGTTTACATTATATAAGGAAAGTCACCAGATCCGTTTACATTATAAATCCGTTTACATTATATGAGGAAAGTCACCAGATTTTTTATTTATATTTCTCTATTAAGACGCTCCAGGATTTGAAGGCTTCTACATTATATAAGGAAAAATCCGTTTACATTATATAAGAAAAGTCACCAGATCCGTTTATATTATATAAGGAAAGTCACCAGATTTTTTATTTATATTGCTCTATTAAGACGCTCCAGGGTTTGAAGGCTTCTACATTATATAAGGAAAAATCCGTTTACATTATATGAGGAAAGTCGCCAGATCCGTTTACATTATATAAGGAAAGTCACCAGATTTTTTATTTATATTGCTCTATTAAGACGCTCCAGGGTTTGAAGGCTTCTACATTATATAAGGAAAAATCCGTCTACATTATAAAAGGAAAGTCACCAGATCCGTTTACATTATAAATCCGTTTACATTATATAAGGAAAGTCACCAGATTTTTTATTTATATTGCTCTATTAAGACGCTCCAGGGTTTGAAGGCTTTTACATTATATAAGGAAAAATCCGTTTACATTATATAAGGAAAGTCACCAGATCCGTTTACATTATAAATCCGTTTACATTATATAAGGAAAGTCACCAGATTTTTTATTTATATTGCTCTATTAAGACGCTCCAGGGTTTGAAGGTTTCTACATTATATAAGGAAAAATCCGTTTACATTAAATAAGCAAAGTCAACAGATCCGTTTACATTATAAATCCGTTTACATTATATAAGGAAAGTCACCAGATTTTTTATTTATATTGCTCTATTAAGACGCTCCAGGGTTTGAAGGCTTCTACATTATATAAGGAAAAATCCGCTTACATTATATAAGGAAAGTCACCAGATCCGTTTACATTAAAAATCCGTTTACATTATATAATGAAAGTCACCAGATCCGTTTACATTATAAATCCGTTTACATTATAAATCCGTTTACATTATATAAGGAAAGTCACCAGATTTTTTATTTATATTTCTCTATTAAGACGCCCCAGGATTTGAAGGCTTATACATTTCATAAGGAAAAATCCGTTTACATTATATAAGGAAATTCACCAGATCCATTTACATTATATAAGGAAATTCACCAGATTTTTTATTTTTATTGCTCTATTAAGACGCTCCAGGGTTTGAAGGCTTCTACATTATATAAGGAAAAATCCATTTACATTATATAAGGAAAGTCACCAGATCCGTTTTCATTATATATCCGTTTACATTATATAAGGAAAGTCACCAGATTTTTTATTTATATTGCTCTATTAAGACGCTCCAGGGTTTGAAGGCTTCTACATTATATAAGGAAAAATCCGTTTACATTATATAAGGAAAGTCACCAGATCCGTTTACATTATATAAGGAAAGTCACCAGATTTTTGATTTATATTGCTCTATTAAGACGCTCCAGAGTTTGAAGGCTTCAACATTATATAAGGAAAAATCCGTTTACATTATATAAGGAAAGTCACCAGATCCGTTTACATTATAAATCCGTTTAAATTATATAAGGAAAGTCTTCAGAGTTTTCAGTTATATTGCTCTATTAAGACGCTCCAGAGTTTGAAGGCTTCTACATTATATAAGGAAAAATCCGTTTACATTATATAAGGAAAGTCACCAGATCCGTTTACATTATATAAGGAAAGTCACCAGATTTTTTATTTATATTGCTCTATTAAGACGCTCCAGGGTTTGAAGGCTTCTACATTATATAAGGAAAAATCCGTTTACATTATATAAGGAAAGTCACCAGATCCGTTTACATTATAAATCCGTTTACATTATATACGGAAAGTCACCAGATCCGTTTACATTATTAATCCGTATACATTATATAAGGAAAGTCTCCAGATTTTTTATTTATATTGCTCTATTAAGACGCTCCAGGATTTGAAGGCTTCTACATTATATAAGTAAAAATCCGTTTACATTATATAAGGAAAGTCACCAGATCCGTTTACATTATAAATCCGTTTACATTATATAAGGAACGTCACCAGATTTTTTATTTATATTGCTCTATTAAGACGCTCTAGGGTTTGAAGGCTTCTACATTATATAAGGAAAAATCCGTTTACATTGTATAAGGAAAGTCACCAGATCCGTTTACATTATATAAGGAAAGTCACCAGATTTTTTATTTATATTGCTCTATTAAGACGCCCCAGGGTTTGAAGGCTTCTACATTATATAAGGAAAAATCCGTTTACATTATATAAGGAAAGTCACCACATCCGTTTACATTATAAATCCGTTTACATTATATAAGGAAAGTCACCAGATTTTTTATTTATATTTCTCTATTAAGACGCTCCAGGATTTGAAGGCTTCTACATTATATAAGGAAAAATCCGTTTACATTATATAAGGAAAGTCACCAGATCCGTTTACATTATATGAGGAAAGTCACCAGATTTTTTATTTATATTGCTCTATTAAGACGCTCCAGGGTTTGAAGGCTTCAACATTATATAAGGAAAAATCCGTTTACATTATATAAGGAAAGTCACCGGATCCGTTTACATTATATAAGGAAAGTCACCAGATTTTTTATTTATATTGCTCTATTAAGACGCTCCAGGGTTTGAAGGCTTCTACATTATATAAGGAAAAATCCGTTTACATTATATAAGGAAAGTCACCAGATCCGTTTACATTATATAAGGAACGTCACCAGATTTTTTATTTATATTGCTCTATTAAGACGCTCCAGGGTTTGAAGGCTTCTACATTATATAAGGAAAAATCCGTTTACATTATATAAGGAAAGTCACCAGATCCGTTTACATTATAAATCCGTTTACATTATATAAGGAAAGTCAACCGATTTTTTATTTATATTGCTCTATTAAGACGCTCCAGGGTTTGAAGGCTTCTACATTATATAAGGAAAAATCCGTTTACATTATATAAGGAAAGTCACCAGATCCGTTTACATTATAAATCCGTTTACATTATATAAGGAAAGTCACCAGATTTTTTTATTTATATTGCTCTATTATGACGCTCCAGGGTTTGAAGGCTTCTACATTATATAAGGAAAAATCCGTTTACATTATATAAGGAAAGTCACCTGATCCGTTTACATTATAAATCCGTTTGCATTATATAAGGAAAGTCACCAGATGTTTTATTTATATTGCTCTATTAAGACGCTCCAGGGTTTGAAGGCTTCTACATTATATAAGGAAAAATTCGTTTACATTATATAAGGAAAGTCACCAGATCCGTTTACATTATAAATCCGTTTACATTATATAAGGAAAGTCACCAGATGTTTTATTTATATTGCTCTATTAAGACGCTCCAGGGTTTGAAGGCTTCTACATTATATAAGGAAAAATTCGTTTACATTATATAAGGAAAGTCACCAGATCCGTTTACATTATAAATCCGTTTACATTATATAAGGAAAGTCACCAGATTTTTTATTTATATTGCTCTATTAAGACGCTCCATGGTTTGAAGGCTTCTACATTATATAAGGAAAAATCCGTTTACATTATATAAGGAAAGTCACCAGATCAGTTTACGTTATAAATCCGTTTACATTATATAAGGAAAGTCAACCGATTTTTTATTTATATTGCTCTATTAAGACGTTCCAGGGTTTGAAGGCTTCTACATTGTATAAGGAAAAATCCGTTTACATTATATAAGGAAAGTCACCAGATCCGTTTACATTATATAAGGAAAGTCACCAGATTTTTTATTTATATTGCTCTATTAAGACGCTCCTGGGTTTGAAGGCTTCTACATTATATAAGGAAAAATCCGTTTACATTATATAAGGAAAGTCACCAGATCCGTTTACATTATAAATCCGCTTACATTATATAAGGAAAGTCACCAGATTTTTTATTTATATTGCTCTATTAAGACGCTCCAGGGTTTGAAGGCTTCTACATTATATAAGGAAAAATCCGTTTATATTGTATAAGGAAAGTCACCAGATTTTTTATTTATATTGCTCTATTAAGACGCTCCAGGGTTTGAAGGCTTCTACATTATATAAGGAAAAATCCGTTTACATTATATAAGGAAAGTCACCAGATCCGTTTACATTATAAATCCGTTTACATTATATAAGGAAAGTCACCAGATTTTTTATTTATATTGCTCTATTAAGACGCTCCAGGGTTTGAAGGTTTCTACATTATATAAGGAAAAATCCGTTTACATTAAATAAGCAAAGTCAACAGATCCGTTTACATTATAAATCCGTTTACATTATATAAGGAAAGTCACCAGATTTTTTATTTATATTGCTCTATTAAGACGCTCCAGGGTTTGAAGGCTTCTACATTATATAAGGAAAAATCCGCTTACATTATATAAGGAAAGTCACCAGATCCGTTTACATTAAAAATCCGTTTACATTATATAATGAAAGTCACCAGATCCGTTTACATTATAAATCCGTTTACATTATAAATCCGTTTACATTATATAAGGAAAGTCACCAGATTTTTTATTTATATTTCTCTATTAAGACGCCCCAGGATTTGAAGGCTTATACATTTCATAAGGAAAAATCCGTTTACATTATATAAGGAAATTCACCAGATTCATTTACATTATATAAGGAAATTCACCAGATTTTTTATTTTTATTGCTCTATTAAGACGCTCCAGGGTTTGAAGGCTTCTACATTATATAAGGAAAAATCCATTTACATTATATAAGGAAAGTCACCAGATCCGTTTTCATTATATATCCGTTTACATTATATAAGGAAAGTCACCAGATTTTTTATTTATATTGCTCTATTAAGACGCTCCAGGGTTTGAAGGCTTCTACATTATATAAGGAAAAATCCGTTTACATTATATAAGGAAAGTCACCAGATCCGTTTACATTATATAAGGAAAGTCACCAGATTTTTGATTTATATTGCTCTATTAAGACGCTCCAGAGTTTGAAGGCTTCAACATTATATAAGGAAAAATCCGTTTACATTATATAAGGAAAGTCACCAGATCCGTTTACATTATAAATCCGTTTAAATTATATAAGGAAAGTCACCAGATTTTTTATTTATATTGCTCTATTAAGACGCTCCAGGGTTTGAAGGCTTCTACATTATATAAGGAAAAATCCTTTTACATTATATAAGGAAAGTCACCAGATCCGTTTACATTATAAATCCGTTTACATTATATAAGGAAAGTCACCAGATTTTTTATTTATATTTCTCTATTAAGACGCTCCAGGATTTGAAAGCTTCTACATTTCATAAGGAAAAATCCGTTTACATTATATAAGGAAAGTCACCAGATCCGTTTACATTACAAAAGGAAAGTCAACAGATTTTTTATTTATATTGCTCTTTTAAGACGCCCCAGGATTTGAAGGCTTCTACATTTCATAAGGAAAAATCCGTTTACATTATATAAGGAAAGTCACCAGATCCGTTTACATTATATAAGGAAAGTCACCAGATTTTTTATTTATATTGCTCTATTAAGACGCTCCTGGGTTTGAAGGCTTCTACATTATATAAGGAAAAATCCGTTTACATTATATAAGGAAAGTCACCAGATCCGTTTACATTATAAATCCGCTTACATTATATAAGGAAAGTCACCAGATTTTTTATTTATATTGCTCTATTAAGACGCTCCAGGGTTTGAAGGCTTCTACATTATATAAGGAAAAATCCGTTTATATTGTATAAGGAAAGTCACCAGATTTTTTATTTATATTGCTCTATTAAGACGCTCCAGGGTTTGAAGGCTTCTACATTATATAAGGAAAAATCCGTTTACATTATATAAGGAAAGTCACCAGATCCGTTTACATTATAAATCCGTTTACATTATATACGGAAAGTCACCAGATCCGTTTACATTATTAATCCGTATACATTATATAAGGAAAGTCTCCAGATTTTTTATTTATATTGCTCTATTAAGACGCTCCAGGATTTGAAGGCTTCTACATTATATAAGTAAAAATCCGTTTACATTATATAAGGAAAGTCACCAGATCCGTTTACATTATAAATCCGTTTACATTATATGAGGAAAGTCACCAGATTTTTTATTTATATTTCTCTATTAAGACGCTCCAGGATTTGAAGGCTTCTACATTATATAAGGAAAAATCCGTTTACATTATATAAGGAAAGTCACCAGATCCGTTTATATTATATAAGGAAAGTCACCAGATTTTTTATTTATATTGCTCTATTAAGACGCTCCAGGGTTTGAAGGCTTCTACATTATATAAGGAAAAATCCGTTTACATTATATGAGGAAAGTCGCCAGATCCGTTTACATTATATAAGGAAAGTCACCAGATTTTTTATTTATATTGCTCTATTAAGACGCTCCAGGGTTTGAAGGCTTCTACATTATATAAGGAAAAATCCGTCTACATTATAAAAGGAAAGTCACCAGATCCGTTTACATTATAAATCCGTTTACATTATATAAGGAAAGTCACCAGATTTTTTATTTATATTGCTCTATTAAGACGCTTCAGGACTTGAAGGCTTCTACATTATATAAGGAAAAATCCGTTTACATTATATAAGGAAAGTCACCAGATCCGTTTACATTATATAAGGAAAGTCACCAGATTTTTTATTTATATCTATATTAAGACGCTCCAGGGTTTGAAGGGTTCTACATTATATAAGGAGAAATCCGTTTACATTATATAAGGAAAGTCACCAGATCCGTTTACATTATAAATCCTTTTACATTATATAAGGAAAGTCACCAGATTTTTTATTTATATTGCTCTATTAAGACGCTTCAGGACTTGAAGGCTTCTACATTATATAAGGAAAAATCCGTTTACATTATATAAGGAAAGTCACCAGATCCGTTTACATTATATAAGGAAAGTCACCAGATTTTTTATTTATATCTATATTAAGACGCTCCAGGGTTTGAAGGGTTCTACATTATATAAGGAGAAATCCGTTTACATTATATAAGGAAAGTCACCAGATCCGTTTACATTATAAATCCTTTTACATTATATAAGGAAAGTCTTCAGAGTTTTCAGTTATATTGCTCTATTAAGACGCTCTAGGGTTTGAAGGCTTCTACATTATATAAGGAAAAATCCGTTTACATTGTATAAGGAAAGTCACCAGATCCGTTTACATTATATAAGGAAAGTCACCAGATTTTTTATTTATATTGCTCTATTAAGACGCCCCAGTGTTTGAAGGCTTCTACATTATATAAGGAAAAATCCGTTTACATTATATAAGGAAAGTCACCACATCCGTTTACATTATAAATCCGTTTACATTATATAAGGAAAGTCACCAGATTTTTTATTTATATTTCTCTATTAAGACGCTCCAGGATTTGAAAGCTTCTACATTTCATAAGGAAAAATCCGTTTACATTATATAAGGAAAGTCACCAGATCCGTTTACATTATATAAGGAAAGTCAACAGATTTTTTATTTATATTGCTCTATTAAGACGCCCCAGGATTTGAAGGCTTCTACATTTCTTAAGGAAAAATCCGTTTACATTATATAAGGAAAGTCACCAGATCCGTTTACATTATATAAGGAAATTCACCAGATTTTCTATTTATATTCCTCTATTAAGACGCTCCAGGATTTGAAGGCTTCTACATTATATAAGGAAAAATCCGTTTACATTATATAAGGAAAGTCACCAGATCCGTTTACATTATAAATCCGTTTACATTATATAAGGAAAGTCACCAGATTTTATTTTTATATTGCTCTATTAAGACGCTCCAGGGTTTGCAGGCTTCTACATTATATAAGGAAAAATCCGTTTACATTATATAAGGAAAGTCACCAGATCCGTTTACATTATAAATCCGTTTACATTATATAAGGAAAGTCACCAGATTTTTTTATTTATATTGCTCTATTAAGACGCTCCAGGATTTAAAGGCTTCTACATTATATAAGGAAAAATCCGTTTACATTATATAAGGAAAGTCACCAGATCCGTTTACAGTATAAATCCGTTTACATTATATAAGGAAAGTCACCAGATTATTTATTTATATTTCTCTATTAAGACGCTTCAGGACTTGAAGGCTTCTACATTATATAAGGAAAAATCCGTTTACATTATATAAGAAAAGTCACCAGATCCGTTTACATTATATAAGGAAAGTCACCAGATTTTTTATTTATATTGCTATATTAAGACGCTCCAGGGTTTGAAGGGTTCTACATTATATAAGGAGAAATCCGTTTACATTATATAAGGAAAGTCACCAGATCCGTTTACATTATAAATCCTTTTACATTATATAAGGAAAGTCTTCAGAGTTTTCAGTTATATTGCTCTATTAAGACGCTCCAGGGTTTGAAGGCTTCTACATTATATAAGGAAAAATCCGTATACATTATATAAGGAAAGTCACCAGATCCGTTTACATTATAAATCCGTTTACATTATATAAGGAACGTCACCAGATTTTTTATTTATATTGCTCTATTAAGACGCTCTAGGGTTTGAAGGCTTCTACATTATATAAGGAAACATCCGTTTACATTGTATAAGGAAAGTCACCAGATCCGTTTACATTATATAAGGAAAGTCACCAGATTTTTTATTTATATTGCTCTATTAAGACGCCCCAGGGTTTGAAGGCTTCTACATTATATAAGGAAAAATCCGTTTACATTATATAAGGAAAGTCACCACATCCGTTTACATTATAAATCCGTTTACATTATATAAGGAAAGTCACCAGATTTTTTATTTATATTTCTCTATTAAGACGCTCCAGGATTTGAAGGCTTCTACATTATATAAGGAAAAATCCGTTTACATTATATGAGGAAAGTCACCAGATCCGTTTACATTATATGAGGAAAGTCACCAGATTTTTTATTTATATTGCTCTATTAAGACGCTCCAGGGTTTGAAGGCTTCAACATTATATAAGGAAAAATCCGTTTACATTATATAAGGAAAGTCACCGGATCCGTTTACATTATATAAGGAAAGTCACCAGATTTTTTATTTATATTGCTCTATTAAGACGCTCCAGGGTTTGAAGGCTTCTACATTATATAAGGAAAAATCCGTTTACATTATATAAGGAAAGTCACCAGATTTTTTATTTATATTGCTATATTAAGACGCTCCAGGGTTTGAAGGGTTCTACATTATATAAGGAGAAATCCGTTTACATTATATAAGGAAAGTCACCAGATCCGTTTACATTATAAATCCGTTTACATTATATAAGGAAAGTCACCAGATTTTTTATTTATATTTCTCTATTAAGACGCTCCAGGATTTGAAGGCTTCTACATTATATAAGGAAAAATCCGTTTACATTATATGAGGAAAGTCACCAGATCCGTTTACATTATATAAGGAAAGTCACCAGATTTTTTATTTATATTGCTCTATTAAGACGCTCCAGGGTTTGAAGGCTTCTACATTATATAAGGAAAAATCCGTTTACATTGTATAAGGAAAGTCACCAGATCCGTTTACATTATATAAGGAAAGTCACCAGATTTTTTATTTATATTGCTCTATTAAGACGCCCCAGGGTTTAAAGGCTTCTACATTATATAAGGAAAAATCCGTTTACATTATATAAGGAAAGTCACCACATCCGTTTACATTATAAATCCGTTTACATTATATAAGGAAAGTCACCAGATTTTTTATTTATATTTCTCTATTAAGACGCTCCAGGATTTGAAGGCTTCTACATTATATAAGGAAAAATCCGTTTACATTATATGAGGAAAGTCACCAGATCCGTTTACATTATATGAGGAAAGTCACCAGATTTTTTATTTATATTGCTCTATTAAGACGCTCCAGGGTTTGAAGGCTTCAACATTATATAAGGAAAAATCCGTTTACATTATATAAGGAAAGTCACCGGATCCGTTTACATTATATAAGGAAAGTCACCAGATTTTTTATTTATATTGCTCTATTAAGACGCTCCAGGGTTTGAAGGCTTCTACATTATATAAGGAAAAATCCGTTTACATTATATAAGGAAAGTCACCAGATCCGTTTACATTATATAAGGAACGTCACCAGATTTTTTATTTATATTGCTCTATTAAGACGCTCCAGGGTTTGAAGGCTTCTACATTATATAAGGAAAAATCCGTTTACATTATATAAGGAAAGTCACCAGATCCGTTTACATTATAAATCCGTTTACATTATATAAGGAAAGTCACCGGATTTTTTATTTATATTGATCTATTAAGACGCTCCAGGGTTTGAAGGCTTTTACATTATATAAGGAAAAATCCGTTTACATTAAATAAGCAAAGTCAACAGATCCGTTTACATTATAAATCCGTTTACATTATATAAGGAAAGTCACCAGATTTTTTATTTATATTTCTCTATTAAGACGCTCCAGGATTTGAAGGCTTCTACATTATATAAGGAAAAATCCGTTTACATTATATGAGGAAAGTCACCAGATCCGTTTACATTATATGAGGAAAGTCACCAGATTTTTTATTTATATTGCTCTATTAAGACGCTCCAGGGTTTGAAGGCTTCAACATTATATAAGGAAAAATCCGTTTACATTATATAAGGAAAGTCACCGGATCCGTTTACATTATATAAGGAAAGTCACCAGATTTTTTATTTATATTGCTCTATTAAGACGCTCCAGGGTTTGAAGGCTTCTACATTATATAAGGAAAAATCCGTTTACATTATATAAGGAAAGTCACCAGATCCGTTTACATTATATAAGGAAAGTCACCAGATCCGTTTACATTATATAAGGAAAGTCACCAGATTTTTTATTTATATTGCTCTATTAAGACGCTCCAGGGTTTGAAGGCTTCTACATTATATAAGGAAAAATCCGTTTACATTATATGAGGAAAGTCGCCAGATCCGTTTACATTATATAAGGAAAGTCACCAGATTTTTTATTTATATTGCTCTTTTAAGACGCTCCAGGATTTGAAGGCTTCTACATTATATAAGTAAAAATCCGTCTACATTATAAAAGGAAAGTCACCAGATCCGTTTACATTATAAATCCGTTTACATTATATAAGGAAAGTCACCAGATTTTTTATTTATATTGATCTATTAAGACGCTCCAGGGTTTGAAGGCTTTTACATTATATAAGGAAAAATCCGTTTATATTAAATAAGGAAAATCACCAGATCCATTTACATTATATAAGGAAATTCACCAGATTTTTTATTTTTATTGCTCTATTAAGACGCTCCAGGGTTTGAAGGCTTCTACATTATATAAGGAAAAATCCGCTTACATTATGTAAAGAAAGTCACCAGATTCGTTTACATTATAAATCCGTTTACATTATATAAGGAAAGACATACGATTTTTTTATTTATATTGCTCTATTAAGACGCTCCAGTGTTTGAAGGTTTCTACATTATATAAGGAAAAATCCGTTTACATTATATAAGGAAAGTCACCAGATCCGTTTACATTATAAATCCGTTTACATTATATAAGGAACGTCACCAGATTTTTTATTTATATTGCTCTATTAAGACGCTCCAGGGTTTGAAGGCTTCTACATTATATAAAGAAAAATCCATTTACATTATATAAGGAAAGTCACCAGATCCGGTTACATTATAAATCCGTTTACATTATATAAGGAAAGTCACCAGATTTTTTATTTATATTGCTCTATTAAGACGCTCCAGGGTTTGAAGGCTTCTACATTATATAAGGAAAAATCCGTTTACATTATATAAGGAAAGTCACCAGATCCGTTTACATTATAAATCCGTTTACATTATATAAGGAAAGTCCCCAGATTTTTTATTTATATTGCTCTATTAAGACGCTCCAGGGTTTGAAGGCTTCTACATTATATAAGGAAAAATTCGTTTACATTATATAAGGAAAGTCACCAGATCCGTTTACATTATAAATCCGTTTACATTATATAAGAAAAGCCACCAGATTTTTTATATATATTGCTGTATTAAGACGCTTCAGGGTTTGAAGGCTTCTACGTTATATAAGGAAAAATCCGTTTACATTATATAAGGAAAGTCACCAGATCCGTTTACATTATAAATCCGTTTACATTATATAAGGAAAGTCACCAGATTTATTATTTATATTGCTCTATTAAGACGCTCCAGGGTTTGAAGGCTTCTACATTATATAAGGAAAAATCCTTTTATATTATATAAGGAAAGTCACCAGATCCGTTTACATTATAAATCCGTTTACATTATATAAGGAAAGTCACCAGATTTTTTATTTATATTGCTCTATTAAGACGCTCCAGGATTTGAAGGCTTCTACATTATATAAGGAAAAATCCGTTTACATTATATAAGGAAAGTCACCAGATCCGATTACATTATAAATCCGTTTACATTATATAAGGAAAGTCACCAGATCCGATTACATTATAAATCCGTTTACATTATATAAGGAAAGTCACCAGACTTTTTTTATTTATATTGCTCTATTAAGACGCTCCAGGGTTTGAAGGCTTCTACATTATATAAGGAAAAATCCGTTTACATTATATAAGGAAAGTCACCAGATCCGTTTACATTATAAATCCGTTTGCATTATATAAATAAAGTCCCCAGATTTTTTATTTATATTGCTCTATTAAGACGCTCCAGGGTTTGAAGGCTTCTACATTATATAAGGAAAAATCCGTTTACATTATATAAGGAAATTCACCAGATCCGTTTACATTATAAATCCGTTTACATTATATAAGGAAAGTCACCAGATTTATTATTTATATTGCTCTATTAAGACGCTCCAGGGTTTGAAGGCTTCTACATTATATAAGGAAAAATCCGTTTACATTATATAAGGAAAGTCACCAGATCCGTTTACATTATAAATCCGTTTACATTATATAAAGAAAGTCACCAGATTTTTTATTTATATTGCTCTATTAAGACGCTCCAGGGTTTGAAGGCTTCTACATTATATAAGGAAAAATCCGTTTACATTATATAAGGAAAGTCACCAGATCCGTTTACATTATAAATCCGTTTACATTATATAAGGAAAGTCCCCAGATTTTTTATTTATATTGCTCTATTAAGACGCTCCAGGGTTTGAAGGCTTCTACATTATATAAGGAAAAATTCGTTTACATTATATAAGGAAAGTCACCAGATCCGTTTACATTATAAATCCGTTTACATTATATAAGAAAAGCCACCAGATTTTTTATTTATATTGCTCTATTAAGACGCTCCAGGGTTTGAAGGCTTCTACAATATATAAGGAAAAATCCGTTTACATTATATAAGGAAAGTCACCAGATCCGTTTACATTATAAATCCGTTTACATTATATAAGGAAAGTCAACCGATTTTTTATTTATATTGCTCTATTAAGACGCTCCAGGGTTTGAAGGCTTCTACATTATATAAGGAAAAATCCGTTTACATTATATAAGGAAAGTCACCAGATCCGTTTACATTATAAATCCGTTTACATTATATAAGGAAAGTCACCAGATTTTTTTATTTATATTGCTCTATTATGACGCTCCAGGGTTTGAAGGCTTCTACATTATATAAGTAAAAATCCGTTTACATTATATAAGGAAAGTCACCAGATCCGTTTACATTATAAATCCGTTTACATTATATGAGGAAAGTCACCAGATTTTTTATTTATATTTCTCTATTAAGACGCTCCAGGATTTGAAGGCTTCTACATTATATAAGGAAAAATCCGTTTACATTATATAAGGAAAGTCACCAGATCCGTTTATATTATATAAGGAAAGTCACCAGATTTTTTATTTATATTGCTCTATTAAGACGCTCCAGGGTTTGAAGGCTTCTACATTATATAAGGAAAAATCCGTTTACATTATTTGAGGAAAGTCGCCAGATCCGTTTACATTATATAAGGAAAGTCACCAGATTTTTTATTTATATTGCTCTTTTAAGACGCTCCAGGATTTGAAGGCTTCTACATTATATAAGGAAAAATCCGTCTACATTATAAAAGGAAAGTCACCAGATCCGTTTACATTATAAATCCGTTTACATTATATAAGGAAAGTCACCAGATTTTTTATTTATATTGATCTATTAAGACGCTCCAAGTTTTGAAGGCTTCTACATTATATAAGGAAAAATCCGTTTACATTATATAAGGAAAGTCACCAGATCCGTTTACATTAAAAATCCGTTTACATTATATAAGGAAAGTCACCAGATCCGTTTATATTATATAAGGAAAGTCACCAGATTTTTTATTTATATTGCTCTATTAAGACGCTCCAGGGTTTGAAGGCTTCTACATTATATAAGGAAAAATCCGTTTCCATTATATGAGGAAAGTCGCCAGATCCGTTTACATTATATAAGGAAAGTCACCAGATTTTTTATTTATATTGCTCTTTTAAGACGCTCCAGGATTTGAAGGCTTCTACATTATATAAGGAAAAATCCGTTTACATTAAATAAGCAAAGTCAACAGATCCGTTTACATTATAAATCCGTTTACATTATATAAGGAAAGTCACCAGATCCGTTTACATTATAAATCCGTTTACATTATAAATCCGTTTACATTATATAAGGAAAGTCACCAGATTTTTTATTTATATTGCTCTATTAAGACGCTCCAGGGTTTGAAGGCTTCTACATTATATAAGGAAAAATCCGTTTACATTATATAAGGAAAGTCACCAGATCCGTTTACATTAAAAATCCGTTTACATTATATAAGGAAAGTCACCAGATCCGTTTACATTATAAATCCGTTTACATTATAAATCCGTTTACATTATATAAGGAAAGTCACCAGATTTTTTATTTATATTTCTCTATTAAGACGCCCCAGGATTTGAAGGCTTATACATTTCATAAGGAAAAATCCGTTTACATTATATAAGGAAAATCACCAGATCCATTTACATTATATAAGGAAATTCACCAGATTTTTTATTTTTATTGCTCTATTAATACGCTCCAGGGTTTGAAGGTTTCTACATTATATAAGGAAAAATCCGTTTACATTATATAAAGAAAGTCACCAGATTCGTTTACATTATAAATCCGTTTACATTATATAAGGAAAGACATACGATTTTTTTATTTATATTGCTCTATTAAGACGCTCCAGTGTTTGAAGGTTTCTACATTATATAAGGAAAAATCCGTTTACATTATATAAGGAAAGTCACCAGATCCGTTTACATTATAAATCCGTTTACATTATATAAGGAACGTCACCAGATTTTTTATTTATATTGCTCTATTAAGACGCTCCAGGGTTTGAAGGCCGTACAACGCTCCAGGGTTTGAAGGCCGATATACGTTTACATTATATAAGGAAAAATCCATTTACATTATATAAGGAAAGTCACCAGATCCGTTTACATTATATAAGGAAAGTCACCAGATTTTTTATTTATATTGCTCTATTAAGACGCTCCAGGGTTTGAAGGCTTCTACATTATATAAGGAAAAATCCGTTTACATTATATAAGGAAAGTCACCAGATCCGTTTACATTATAAATCCGTTTACATTATATAAGGAAAGTCCCCAGATTTTTTATTTATATTGCTCTATTAAGACGCTCCAGGGTTTGAAGGCTTCTACATTATATAAGGAAAAATTCGTTTACATTATATAAGGAAAGTCACCAGATCCGTTTACATTATATAAGAAAAGCCACCAGATTTTTTATTTATATTGCTGTATTAAGACGCTTCAGGGTTTGAAGGCTTCTACGTTATATAAGGAAAAATCCGTTTACATTATATAAGGAAAGTCACCAGATCCGTTTACATTATAAATCCGTTTACATTATATAAGGAAAGTCACCAGATTTATTATTTATATTGCTCTATTAAGACGCTCCAGGGTTTGAAGGCTTCTACATTATATAAGGAAAAATCCTTTTATATTATATAAGGAAAGTCACCAGATCCGTTTACATTATAAATCCGTTTACATTATATAAGGAAAGTCACCAGATTTTTTATTTATATTGCTCTATTAAGACGCTCCAGGATTTGAAGGCTTCTACATTATATAAGGAAAAATCCGTTTACATTATATAAGGAAAGTCACCAGATCCGATTACATTATAAATCCGTTTACATTATATAAGGAAAGTCACCAGATCCGATTACATTATATATCCGTTTACATTATATAAGGAAAGTCACCAGATTTTTTTATTTATATTGCTCTATTAAGACGCTCCAGGGTTTGAAGGCTTCTACATTATATAAGGAAAAATCCGTTTACATTATATAAGGAAAGTCACCAGATCCGTTTACATTATAAATCCGTTTGCATTATATAAATAAAGTCCCCAGATTTTTTATTTATATTGCTCTATTAAGACGCTCCAGGGTTTGAAGGCTTCTACATTATATAAGGAAAAATCCGTTTACATTATATAAGGAAAGTCACCAGATCCGTTTACATTATAAATCCGTTTACATTATATAAGGAAAGTCACCAGATTTATTATTTATATTGCTCTATTAAGACGCTCCAGGGTTTGAAGGCTTCTACATTATATAAGGAAAAATCCGTTTACATTATATAAGGAAAGTCACCAGATCCGTTTACATTATAAATCCGTTTACATTATATAAAGAAAGTCACCAGATTTTTTATTTATATTGCTCTATTAAGACGCTCCAGGGTTTGAAGGCTTCTACATTATATAAGGAAAAATCCGTTTACATTATATAAGGAAAGTCACCAGATCCGTTTACATTATAAACCCGTTTACATTATATAAGGAAAGTCCCCAGATTTTTTATTTATATTGCTCTATTAAGACGCTCCAGGGTTTGAAGGCTTCTACATTATATAAGGAAAAATTCGTTTACATTATATAAGGAAAGTCACCAGATCCGTTTACATTATAAATCCGTTTACATTATATAAGAAAAGCCACCAGATTTTTTATTTATATTGCTCTATTAAGACGCTCCAGGGTTTGAAGGCTTCTACATTATATAAGGAAAAATCCGTTTACATTATATAAGGAAATTCACCAGATCCGTTTACATTATAAATCCGTTTACATTATATAAGGAAAGTCAACCGATTTTTTATTTATATTGCTCTATTAAGACGCTCCAGGGTTTGAAGGCTTCTACATTATATAAGGAAAAATCCGTTTACATTATATAAGGAAAGTCACCAGATCCGTTTACATTATAAATCCGTTTACATTATATAAGGAAAGTCACCAGATTTTTTTATTTATATTGCTCTATTATGACGCTCCAGGGTTTGAAGGCTTCTACATTATATAAGGAAAAATCCGTTTACATTATATAAGGAAAGTCACCAGATCCGTTTACATTATAAATCCGTTTGCATTATATAAGGAAAGTCCCCAGATTTTTTATTTATATTGCTCTATTAAGACGCTCCAGGGTTTGAAGGCTTCTACATTATATAAGGAAAAATTCGTTTACATTATATAAGGAAAGTCACCAGATCCGTTTACATTATAAATCCGTTTACATTATATAAGGAAAGTCACCAGATGTTTTATTTATATTGCTCTATTAAGACGCTCCAGGGTTTGAAGGCTTCTACATTATATAAGGAAAAATTCGTTTACATTATATAAGGAAAGTCACCAGATTCGTTTACATTATAAATCCGTTTACATTATATAAGGAAAGTCACCAGATTTTTTATTTATATTGCTCTATTAAGACGCCCCAGGATTTGAAGGCTTATACATTTCATAAGGAAAAATCCGTTTACATTATATAAGGAAAATCACCAGATCCATTTACATTATATAAGGAAATTCACCAGATTTTTTATTTTTATTGCTCTATTAAGACGCTCCAGGGTTTGAAGGCTTCTACATTATATAAGGAAAAATCCGCTTACATTATGTAAAGAAAGTCACCAGATTCGTTTACATTATAAATCCGTTTACATTATATAAGGAAAGACATACGATTTTTTTATTTATATTGCTCTATTAAGACGCTCCAGTGTTTGAAGGTTTCTACATTATATAAGGAAAAATCCGTTTACATTATATAAGGAAAGTCACCAGATCCGTTTACATTATAAATCCGTTTACATTATATAAGGAACGTCACCAGATTTTTTATTTATATTGCTCTATTAAGACGCTCCAGGGTTTGAAGGCTTCTACATTATATAAAGAAAAATCCATTTACATTATATAAGGAAAGTCACCAGATCCGGTTACATTATAAATCCGTTTACATTATATAAGGAAAGTCACCAGATTTTTTATTTATATTGCTCTATTAAGACGCTCCAGGGTTTGAAGGCTTCTACATTATATAAGGAAAAATCCGTTTACATTATATAAGGAAAGTCACCAGATCCGTTTACATTATAAATCCGTTTACATTATATAAGGAAAGTCCCCAGATTTTTTATTTATATTGCTCTATTAAGACGCTCCAGGGTTTGAAGGCTTCTACATTATATAAGGAAAAATTCGTTTACATTATATAAGGAAAGTCACCAGATCCGTTTACATTATAAATCCGTTTACTTTATATAAGAAAAGCCACCAGATTTTTTATATATATTGCTGTATTAAGACGCTTCAGGGTTTGAAGGCTTCTACGTTATATAAGGAAAAATCCGTTTACATTATATAAGGAAAGTCACCAGATCCGTTTACATTATAAATCCGTTTACATTATATAAGGAAAGTCACCAGATTTATTATTTATATTGCTCTATTAAGACGCTCCAGGGTTTGAAGGCTTCTACATTATATAAGGAAAAATCCTTTTATATTATATAAGGAAAGTCACCAGATCCGTTTACATTATAAATCCGTTTACATTATATAAGGAAAGTCACCAGATTTTTTATTTATATTGCTCTATTAAGACGCTCCAGGATTTGAAGGCTTCTACATTATATAAGGAAAAATCCGTTTACATTATATAAGGAAAGTCACCAGATCCGATTACATTATAAATCCGTTTACATTATATAAGGAAAGTCACCAGATCCGATTACATTATAAATCCGTTTACATTATATAAGGAAAGTCACCAGATTTTTTTATTTATATTGCTCTATTAAGACGCTCCAGGGTTTGAAGGCTTCTACATTATATAAGGAAAAATCCGTTTACATTATATAAGGAAAGTCACCAGATCCGTTTACATTATAAATCCGTTTGCATTATATAAATAAAGTCCCCAGATTTTTTATTTATATTGCTCTATTAAGACGCTCCAGGGTTTGAAGGCTTCTACATTATATAAGGAAAAATCCGTTTACATTATATAAGGAAAGTCACCAGATCCGTTTACATTATAAATCCGTTTACATTATATAAGGAAAGTCACCAGATTTATTATTTATATTGCTCTATTAAGACGCTCCAGGGTTTGAAGGCTTCTACATTATATAAGGAAAAATCCGTTTACATTATATAAGGAAAGTCACCAGATCCGTTTACATTATAAATCCGTTTACATTATATAAAGAAAGTCAAAAGATTTTTTATTTATATTGCTCTATTAAGACGCTCCAGGGTTTGAAGGCTTCTACATTATATAAGGAAAAATCCGTTTACATTATATAAGGAAAGTCACCAGATCCGTTTACATTATAAATCCGTTTACATTATATAAGGAAAGTCCCCAGATTTTTTATTTATATTGCTCTATTAAGACGCTCCAGGTTTTGAAGGCTTCTACATTATATAAGGAAAAATTCGTTTACATTATATAAGGAAAGTCACCAGATCCGTTTACATTATAAATCCGTTTACATTATATAAGAAAAGCCACCAGATTTTTTATTTATATTGCTCTATTAAGACGCTCCAGGGTTTGAAGGCTTCTACAATATATAAGGAAAAATCCGTTTACATTATATAAGGAAAGTCACCAGATCCGTTTACATTATAAATCCGTTTACATTATATAAGGAAAGTCAACCGATTTTTTATTTATATTGCTCTATTAAGACGCTCCAGGGTTTGAAGGCTTCTACATTATATAAGGAAAAATCCGTTTACATTATATAAGGAAAGTCACCAGATCCGTTTACAATTTAAATCCGTTTACATTATATAAGGAAAGTCACCAGATTTTTTTATTTATATTGCTCTATTATGACGCTCCAGGGTTTGAAGGCTTCTACATTATATAAGTAAAAATCCGTTTACATTATATAAGGAAAGTCATCAGATCCGTTTACATTATAAATCCGTTTACATTATATGAGGAAAGTCACCAGATTTTTTATTTATATTTCTCTATTAAGACGCTCCAGGATTTGAAGGCTTCTACATTATATAAGGAAAAATCCGTTTACATTATATAAGGAAAGTCACCAGATCCGTTTATATTATATAAGGAAAGTCACCAGATTTTTTATTTATATTGCTCTATTAAGACGCTCCAGGGTTTGAAGGCTTCTACATTATATAAGGAAAAATCCGTTTACATTATATGAGGAAAGTCGCCAGATCCGTTTACATTATATAAGGAAAGTCACCAGATTTTTTATTTATATTGCTCTTTTAAGACGCTCCAGGATTTGAAGGCTTCTACATTATATAAGGAAAAATCCGTCTACATTATAAAAGGAAAGTCACCAGATCCGTTTACATTATATAAGGAAAGTCACCAGATTTTTTATTTATATTGATCTATTAAGACGCTCCAGGGTTTGAAGGCTTCTACATTATATAAGGAAAAATCCGTCTACATTATATAAGGAAAGTCACCAGATCCGTTTACATTATAAATCCGTTTACATTATATAAGAAAAGCCACCAGATTTTTTATATATATTGCTGTATTAAGACGCTTCAGGGTTTGAAGGCTTCTACGTTATATAAGGAAAAATCCGTTTACATTATATAAGGAAAGTCACCAGATCCGTTTACATTATAAATCCGTTTACATTATATAAGGAAAGTCACCAGATTTATTATTTATATTGCTCTATTAAGATGCTCCAGGGTTTGAAGGCTTCTACATTATATAAGGAAAAATCCTTTTATATTATATAAGGAAAGTCACCAGATCCGTTTACATTATAAATCCGTTTACATTATATAAGGAAAGTCACCAGATTTTTTATTTATATTGCTCTATTAAGACGCTCCAGGATTTGAAGGCTTCTACATTATATAAGGAAAAATCCGTTTACATTATATAAGGAAAGTCACCAGATCCGATTACATTATAAATCCGTTTACATTATATAAGGAAAGTCACCAGATTTTTTTATTTATATTGCTCTATTAAGACGCTCCAGGGTTTGAAGGCTTCTACATTATATAAGGAAAAATCCGTTTACATTATATAAGGAAAGTCACCAGATCCGTTTACATTATAAATCCGTTTGCATTATATAAATAAAGTCCCCAGATTTTTTATTTATATTGCTCTATTAAGACGCTCCAGGGTTTGAAGGCTTCTACATTATATAAGGAAAAATCCGTTTACATTATATAAGGAAAGTCACCAGATCCGTTTACATTATAAATCCGTTTACATTATATAAGGAAAGTCACCAGATTTATTATTTATATTGCTCTATTAAGACGCTCCAGGGTTTGAAGGCTTCTACATTATATAAGGAAAAATCCGTTTACATTATATAAGGAAAGTCACCAGATCCGTTTACATTATAAATCCGTTTACATTATATAAAGAAAGTCACCAGATTTTTTATTTATATTGCTCTATTAAGACGCTCCAGGGTTTGAAGGCTTCTACATTATATAAGGAAAAATCCGTTTACATTATATAAGGAAAGTCACCAGATCCGTTTACATTATAAATCCGTTTACATTATATAAGGAAAGTCCCCAGATTTTTTATTTATATTGCTCTATTAAGACGCTCCAGGGTTTGAAGGCTTCTACATTATATAAGGAAAAATTCGTTTACATTATATAAGGAAAGTCACCAGATCCGTTTACATTATAAATCCGTTTACATTATATAAAGAAAGTCACCAGATTTTTTATTTATATTGCTCTATTAAGACGCTCCAGGGTTTGAAGGCTTCTACATTATATAAGGAAAAATCCGTTTACAATATATAAGGAAAGTCACCAGATCCGTTTACATTATAAATCCGTTTACATTATATAAGGAAAGTCCCCAGATTTTTTATTTATATTGCTCTATTAAGACGCTCCAGGGTTTGAAGGCTTCTACATTATATAAGGAAAAATTCGTTTACATTATATAAGGAAAGTCACCAGATCCGTTTACATTATAAATCCGTTTACATTATATAAGAAAAGCCACCAGATTTTTTATTTATATTGCTCTATTAAGACGCTCCAGGGTTTGAAGGCTTCTACAATATATAAGGAAAAATCCGTTTACATTATATAAGGAAAGTCACCAGATCCGTTTACATTATAAATCCGTTTACATTATATAAGGAAAGTCAACCGATTTTTTATTTATATTGCTCTATTAAGACGCTCCAGGGTTTGAAGGCTTCTACATTATATAAGGAAAAATCCGTTTACATTATATAAGGAAAGTCACCAGATCCGTTTACAATTTAAATCCGTTTACATTATATAAGGAAAGTCACGAGATTTTTTATTTATATTGCTCTATTAAGACGCTCCAGGGTTTGAAGGCTTCTACATTATATAAGGAAAAATCCGTTTACATTATATGAGGAAAGTCGCCAGATCCGTTTACATTATATAAGGAAAGTCACCAGATTTTTTATTTATATTGCTCTTTTAAGACGCTCCAGGATTTGAAGGCTTCTACATCATATAAGGAAAAATCCGTCTACATTATAAAAGGAAAGTCACCAGATCCGTTTACATTATATAAGGAAAGTCACCAGATTTTTTATTTATATTGATCTATTAAGACGCTCCAGGGTTTGAAGGCTTTTACATTATATAAGGAAAAATCCGTTTACATTAAATAAGCAAAGTCAACAGATCCGTTTACATTATATAAGGAAAGTCACCAGATTTTTTATTTATATTGCTCTATTAAGACGCTCCATGGTTTGAAGGCTTCTACATTATATAAGGAAAAATCCGTTTACATTATATAAGGAAAGTCACCAGATCCGTTTACATTAAAAATCCGTTTACATTATATAAGGAAAGTCACCAGATCCGTTTACATTATAAATCCGTTTACATTATAAATCCGTTTACATTATATAAGGAAAGTCACCAGATTTTTTATTTATATTTCTCTATTAAGACGCCCCAGGATTTGAAGGCTTATACATTTCATAAGGAAAAATCCGTTTACATTATATAAGGAAAATCACCAGATCCATTTACATTATACAAGGAAATTCACCAGATTTTTTATTTTTATTGCTCTATTAAGACGCTCCAGGGTTTGAAGGCTTCTACATTATATAAGGAAAAATCCGTCTACATTATAAAAGGAAAGTCACCAGATCCGTTTACATTATAAATCCGTTTACATTATATAAGGAAAGTCACCAGATTTTTTATTTATATTGCTCTATTAAGACGCTCCAGGGTTTGAAGGTTTCTACATTATATAAGGAAAAATCCGTTTACATTAAATAAGCAAAGTCAACAGATCCGTTTACATTATAAATCCGTTTACATTATATAAGGAAAGTCACCAGATTTTTTATTTATATTGCTCTATTAAGACGCTCCAGGGTTTGAAGGCTTCTACATTATATAAGGAAAAATCCGCTTACATTATATAAGGAAAGTCACCAGATCCGTTTACATTAAAAATCCGTTTACATTATATAATGAAAGTCACCAGATCCGTTTACATTATAAATCCGTTTACATTATAAATCCGTTTACATTATATAAGGAAAGTCACCAGATTTTTTATTTATATTTCTCTATTAAGACGCCCCAGGATTTGAAGGCTTATACATTTCATAAGGAAAAATCCGTTTACATTATATAAGGAAAATCACCAGATCCATTTACATTATATAAGGAAATTCACCAGATTTTTTATTTTTATTGCTCTATTAAGACGCTCCAGGGTTTGAAGGCTTCTACATTATATAAGGAAAAATCCATTTACATTATATAAGGAAAATCACCAGATCCGTTTTCATTATATATCCGTTTACATTATATAAGGAAAGTCACCAGATTTTTTATTTATATTGCTCTATTAAGACGCTCCAGGGTTTGAAGGCTTCTACATTATATAAGGAAAAATCCGTTTACATTATATAAGGAAAATCACCAGATCCGTTTACATTATATAAGGAACGTCACCAGATTTTTTATTTATATTGCTCTATTAAGACGCTCCAGGGTTTGAAGGCTTCTACATTATATAAGGAAAAATCCGTTTACATTATATAAGGAAAGTCACCAGATCCGTTTACATTATAAATCCGTTTACATTATATAAGGAAAGTCACCTGATTTTTTATTTATATTGATCTATTAAGACGCTCCAGGGTTTGAAGGCTTTTACATTATATAAGGAAAAATCCGTTTACATTAAATAAGCAAAGTCAACAGATCCGTTTACATTATAAATCCGTTTACATTATATAAGGAAAGTCACCAGATTTTTTATTTATATTTCTCTATTAAGACGCTCCAGGATTTGAAGGCTTCTACATTATATAAGGAAAAATCCGTTTACATTATATGAGGAAAGTCACCAGATCCGTTTACATTATATGAGGAAAGTCACCAGATTTTTTATTTATATTGCTCTATTAAGACGCTCCAGGGTTTGAAGGCTTCAACATTATATAAGGAAAAATCCGTTTACATTATATAAGGAAAGTCACCGGATCCGTTTACATTATATAAGGAAAGTCACCAGATTTTTTATTTATATTGCTCTATTAAGACGCTCCAGGGTTTGAAGGCTTCTACATTATATAAGGAAAAATCCGTTTACATTATATAAGGAAAGTCACCAGATCCGTTTACATTATATAAGGAAAGTCACCAGATTTTTTATTTATATTGCTCTATTAAGACGCTCCAGGGTTTGAAGGCTTCTACATTATATAAGGAAAAATCCGTTTACATTATATGAGGAAAGTCGCCAGATCCGTTTACATTATATAAGGAAAGTCACCAGATTTTTTATTTATATTGCTCTTTTAAGACGCTCCAGGATTTGAAGGCTTCTACATTATATAAGGAAAAATCCGTCTACATTATAAAAGGAAAGTCACCAGATCCGTTTACATTATAAATCCGTTTACATTATATAAGGAAAGTCACCAGATTTTTTATTTATATTGATCTATTAAGACGCTCCAGGGTTTGAAGGCTTTTACATTATATAAGGAAAAATCCGTTTACATTAAATAAGCAAAGTCAACAGATCCGTTTACATTATAAATCCGTTTACATTATATAAGGAAAGTCACCAGATTTTTTATTTATATTGCTCTATTAAGACGCTCCAGGGTTTGAAGGCTTCTACATTATATAAGGAAAAATCCGTTTTCATTATATAAGGAAAGTCACCAGATCCGTTTACATTAAAAATCCGTTTATATTATATAAGGAAAGTCACCAGATCCGTTTACATTATAAATCCGTTTACATTATAAATCCGTTTACATTATAAATCCGTTTACATTATATAAGGAAAGTCACCAGATTTTTTATTTATATTTCTCTATTAAGACGCCCCAGGATTTGAAGGCTTATACATTTCATAAGGAAAAATCCGTTTACATTATATAAGGAAAATCACCAGATCCATTTACATTATATAAGGAAATTCACCAGATTTTTTATTTTTATTGCTCTATTAAGACGCTCCAGGGTTTGAAGGCTTCTACATTATATAAGGAAAAATCCGCTTACATTATGTAAAGAAAGTCACCAGATTCGTTTACATTATAAATCCGTTTACATTATATAAGGAAAGACATACGATTTTTTTATTTATATTGCTCTATTAAGACGCTCCAGTGTTTGAAGGTTTCTACATTATATAAGGAAAAATCCGTTTACATTATATAAGGAAAGTCACCAGATCCGTTTACATTATAAATCCGTTTACATTATATAAGGAACGTCACCAGATTTTTTATTTATATTGCTCTATTAAGACGCTCCAGGGTTTGAAGGCTTCTACATTATATAAAGAAAAATCCATTTACATTATATAAGGAAAGTCACCAGATCCGGTTACATTATAAATCCGTTTACATTATATAAGGAAAGTCACCAGATTTTTTATTTATATTGCTCTATTAAGACGCTCCAGGGTTTGAAGGCTTCTACATTATATAAGGAAAAATCCGTTTACATTATATAAGGAAAGTCACCAGATCCGTTTACATTATAAATCCGTTTACATTATATAAGGAAAGTCCCCAGATTTTTTATTTATATTGCTCTATTAAGGCGCTCCAGGGTTTGAAGGCTTCTACATTATATAAGGAAAAATTCGTTTACATTATATAAGGAAAGTCACCAGATCCGTTTACATTATAAATCCGTTTACATTATATAAGAAAAGCCACCAGATTTTTTATATATATTGCTGTATTAAGACGCTTCAGGGTTTGAAGGCTTCTACGTTATATAAGGAAAAATCCGTTTACATTATATAAGGAAAGTCACCAGATCCGTTTACATTATAAATCCGTTTACATTATATAAGGAAAGTCACCAGTATTATTATTTATATTGCTCTATTAAGACGCTCCAGGGTTTGAAGGCTTCTACATTATATAAGGAAAAATCCTTTTATTTTATATAAGGAAAGTCACCAGATCCGTTTACATTATAAATCCGTTTACATTATATAAGGAAAGTCACCAGATTTTTTATTTATATTGCTCTATTAAGACGCTCCAGGATTTGAAGGCTTCTACATTATATAAGGAAAAATCCGTTTACATTATATAAGGAAAGTCACCAGATCCGATTACATTATAAATCCGTTTACATTATATAAGGAAAGTCACCAGATCCGATTACATTATAAATCCGTTTACATTATATAAGGAAAGTCACCAGATTTTTTTATTTATATTGCTCTATTAAGACGCTCCAGGGTTTGAAGGCTTCTACATTATATAAGGAAAAATCCGTTTACATTATATAAGGAAAATCACCAGATCCGTTTACATTATAAATCCGTTTGCATTATATAAATAAAGTCCCCAGATTTTTTATTTATATTGCTCTATTAAGACGCTCCAGGGTTTGAAGGCTTCTACATTATATAAGGAAAAATCCGTTTACATTATATAAGGAAAGTCACCAGATTTATTATTTATATTGCTCTATTAAGACGCTCCAGGGTTTGAAGGCTTCTACATTATATAAGGAAAAATCCGTTTACATTATATAAGGAAAGTCACCAGATCCGTTTACATTATAAATCCGTTTACATTATATAAAGAAAGTCACCAGATTTGTTATTTATATTGCTCTATTAAGACGCTCCAGGGTTTGAAGGCTTCTACATTATATAAGGAAAAATCCGTTTACATTATATAAGGAAAGTCACCAGATCCGTTTACATTATAAATCCGTTTACATTATATAAGGAAAGTCCCCAGATTTTTTATTTATATTGCTCTATTAAGACGCTCCAGGGTTTGAAGGCTTCTACATTATATAAGGAAAAATTCGTTTACATTATATAAGGAAAGTCACCAGATCCGTTTACATTATAAATCCGTTTACATTATATAAGGAAAGTCAACCGATTTTTTATTTATATTGCTCTATTAAGACGCTCCAGGGTTTGAAGGCTTCTACATTATATAAGGAAAAATCCGTTTACATTATATAAGGAAAGTCACCAGATCCGTTTACATTATAAATCCGTTTACATTATATAAGGAAAGTCACCAGATTTTTTTATTTATATTGCTCTATTATGACGCTCCAGGGTTTGAAGGCTTCTACATTATATAAGTAAAAATCCGTTTACATTATATAAGGAAAGTCACCAGATCCGTTTACATTATAAATCCGTTTACATTATAAATCCGTTTACATTATATGAGGAAAGTCACCAGATTTTTTATTTATATTTCTCTATTAAGACGCTCCAGGATTTGAAGGCTTCTACATTATATAAGGAAAAATCCGTTTACATTATAGAAGGAAAGTCACCAGATCCGTTTATATTATATAAGGAAAGTCACCAGATTTTTTATTTATATTGCTCTATTAAGACGCTCCAGGGTTTGAAGGCTTTTACATTATATAAGGAAAAATCCGTTTACATTATATGAGGAAAGTCGCCAGATCCGTTTACATTATATAAGGAAAGTCACCAGATTTTTTATTTATATTGCTCTTTTAAGACGCTCCAGGATTTGAAGGCTTCTACATTATATAAGGAAAAATCCGTCTACATTATAAAAGGAAAGTCACCAGATCCGTTTACATTATAAATCCGTTTACATTATATAAGGAAAGTCACCAGATTTTTTATTTATATTGATCTATTAAGACTCTCCAGGGTTTGAAGGCTTCTACATTATATAAGGAAAAGTCCGTTTACATTATATAAGGAAAGTCACCAGATCCGTTTACATTAAAAATCCGTTTACATTATATAAGGAAAGTCACCAGATCCGTTTATATTATATAAGGAAAGTCACCAGATTTTTTATTTATATTGCTCTATTAAGACGCTCCAGGGTTTGAAGGCTTCTACATTATATAAGGAAAAATCCGTTTACATTATATGAGGAAAGTCGCCAGATCCGTTTACATTATATAAGGAAAGTCACCAGATTTTTTATTTATATTGCTCTTTTAAGACGCTCCAGGATTTGAAGGCTTCTACATTATATAAGGAAAAATCCGTTTACATTAAATAAGCAAAGTCAACAGATCCGTTTACATTATAAATCCGTTTACATTATATAAGGAAAGTCACCAGATTTTTTATTTATATTGCTCTATTAAGACGCTCCAGGGTTTGAAGGCTTCTACATTATATAAGGAAAAATCCGTTTACATTATATAAGGAAAGTCACCAGATCCGTTTACATTAAAAATCCGTTTACATTATATAAGGAAAGTCACCAGATCCGTTTACATTATAAATCCGTTTACATTATAAATCCGTTTACATTATATAAGGAAAGTCACCAGATTTTTTATTTATATTTCTCTATTAAGACGCCCCAGGATTTGAAGGCTTATACATTTCATAAGGAAAAATCCGTTTACATTATATAAGGAAAATCACCAGATCCATTTACATTATATAATTAAATTCACCAGATTTTTTATTTTTATTGCTCTATTAAGACGCTCCAGGGTTTGAAGGCTTCTACATTATATAAGGAAAAATCCGTTTACATTATATAAAGAAAGTCACCAGATTCGTTTACATTATAAATCCGTTTACATTATATAAGGAAAGACATACGATTTTTTTATTTATATTGCTCTATTAAGACGCTCCAGGGTTTGAAGGCTTCTACATTATATAAGGAAAAATCCATTTACATTATATAAGGAAAGTCACCAGATCCGTTTACATTATATAAGGAAAGTCACCAGATTTTTTATTTATATTGCTCTATTAAGACGCTCCAGGGTTTGAAGGCTTCTACATTATATAAGGAAAAATCCGTTTACATTATATAAGGAAAGTCACCAGATCCGTTTACATTATAAATCCGTTTACATTATATAAGGAAAGTCCCCAGATTTTTTATTTATATTGCTCTATTAAGACGCTCCAGGGTTTGAAGGCTTCTACATTATATAAGGAAAAATCCGTTTACATTATATAAGGAAAGTCACCAGATCCGTTTACATTATAAATCCGTTTACATTATATAAGGAAAGTCACCAGATTTATTATTTATATTGCTCTATTAAGACGCTCCAGGGTTTGAAGGCTTCTACATTATATAAGGAAAAATCCGTTTACATTATATAAGGAAAGTCACCAGATCCGTTTACATTATAAATCCGTTTACATTATATAAAGAAAGTCACCAGATTTGTTATTTATATTGCTCTATTAAGACGCTCCAGGGTTTGAAGGCTTCTACATTATATAAGGAAAAATCCGTTTACATTATATAAGGAAAGTCACCAGATCCGTTTACATTATAAATCCGTTTACATTATATAAGGAAAGTCCCCAGATTTTTTATTTATATTGCTCTATTAAGACGCTCCAGGGTTTGAAGGCTTCTACATTATATAAGGAAAAATTCGTTTACATTATATAAGGAAAGTCACCAGATCCGTTTACATTATAAATCCGTTTACATTATATAAGAAAAGCCACCAGATTTTTTATTTATATTGCTCTATTAAGACGCTCCAGGGTTTGAAGGCTTCTACAATATATAAGGAAAAATCCGTTTACATTATATAAGGAAAGTCACCAGATCCGTTTACATTATAAATCCGTTTACATTATATAAGGAAAGTCAACCGATTTTTTATTTATATTGCTCTATTAAGACGCTCCAGGGTTTGAAGGCTTCTACATTATATAAGGAAAAATCCGTTTACATTATATAAGGAAAGTCACCAGATCCGTTTACATTATAAATCCGTTTACATTATATAAGGAAAGTCACCAGATTTTTTTATTTATATTGCTCTATTATGACGCTCCAGGGTTTGAAGGCTTCTACATTATATAAGTAAAAATCCGTTTACATTATATAAGGAAAGTCACCAGATCCGTTTACATTATAAATCCGTTTACATTATATGAGGAAAGTCACCAGATTTTTTATTTATATTTCTCTATTAAGACGCTCCAGGATTTGAAGGCTTCTACATTATATAAGGAAAAATCCGTTTACATTATATAAGGAAAGTCACCAGATCCGTTTATATTATATAAGGAAAGTCACCAGATTTTTTATTTATATTGCTCTATTAAGACGCTCCAGGGTTTGAAGGCTTCTACATTATATAAGGAAAAATCCGTTTACATTATATGAGGAAAGTCGCCAGATCCGTTTACATTATATAAGGAAAGTCACCAGATTTTTTATTTATATTTCTCTTTTAAGACGCTCCAGGATTTGAAGGCTTCTACATTATATAAGGAAAAATCCGTCTACATTATAAAAGGAAAGTCACCAGATCCGTTTACATTATAAATCCGTTTACATTATATAAGGAAAGTCACCAGATTTTTTATTTATATTGATCTATTAAGACGCTCCAGGGTTTGAAGGCTTCTACATTATATAAGGAAAAATCCGTTTACATTATATAAGGAAAGTCACCAGATCCGTTTACATTATAAATCCGTTTACATTATATAAGGAAAGTCCCCAGATTTTTTATTTATATTGCTCTATTAAGACGCTCCAGGGTTTGAAGGCTTCTACATTATATAAGGAAAAATCCGTTTACATTATATAAGGAAAGTCACCAGATCCGTTTACATTATAAATCCGTTTACATTATATAAGGAAAGTCACCAGATTTATTATTTATATTGCTCTATTAAGACGCTCCAGGGTTTGAAGGCTTCTACATTATATAAGGAAAAATCCGTTTACATTATATAAGGAAAGTCACCAGATCCGTTTACATTATAAATCCGTTTACATTATATAAAGAAAGTCACCAGATTTGTTATTTATATTGCTCTATTAAGACGCTCCAGGGTTTGAAGGCTTCTACATTATATAAGGAAAAATCCGTTTACATTATATAAGGAAAGTCACCAGATCCGTTTACATTATAAATCCGTTTACATTATATAAGGAAAGTCCCCAGATTTTTTATTTATATTGCTCTATTAAGACGCTCCAGGGTTTGAAGGCTTCTACATTATATAAGGAAAAATTCGTTTACATTATATAAGGAAAGTCACCAGATCCGTTTACATTATAAATCCGTTTACATTATATAAGAAAAGCCACCAGATTTTTTATTTATATTGCTCTATTAAGACGCTCCAGGGTTTGAAGGCTTCTACAATATATAAGGAAAAATCCGTTTACATTATATAAGGAAAGTCACCAGATCCGTTTACATTATAAATCCGTTTACATTATATAAGGAAAGTCAACCGATTTTTTATTTATATTGCTCTATTAAGACGCTCCAGGGTTTGAAGGCTTCTACATTATATAAGGAAAAATCCGTTTACATTATATAAGGAAAGTCACCAGATCCGTTTACATTATAAATCCGTTTACATTATATAAGGAAAGTCACCAGATTTTTTTATTTATATTGCTCTATTATGACGCTCCAGGGTTTGAAGGCTTCTACATTATATAAGTAAAAATCCGTTTACATTATATAAGGAAAGTCACCAGATCCGTTTACATTATAAATCCGTTTACATTATATGAGGAAAGTCACCAGATTTTTTATTTATATTTCTCTATTAAGACGCTCCAGGATTTGAAGGCTTCTACATTATATAAGGAAAAATCCGTTTACATTATATAAGGAAAGTCACCAGATCCGTTTATATTATATAAGGAAAGTCACCAGATTTTTTATTTATATTGCTCTATTAAGACGCTCCAGGGTTTGAAGGCTTCTACATTATATAAGGAAAAATCCGTTTACATTATATGAGGAAAGTCGCCAGATCCGTTTACATTATATAAGGAAAGTCACCAGATTTTTTATTTATATTTCTCTTTTAAGACGCTCCAGGATTTGAAGGCTTCTACATTATATAAGGAAAAATCCGTCTACATTATAAAAGGAAAGTCACCAGATCCGTTTACATTATAAATCCGTTTACATTATATAAGGAAAGTCACCAGATTTTTTATTTATATTGATCTATTAAGACGCTCCAGGGTTTGAAGGCTTCTACATTATATAAGGAAAAATCCGTTTACATTATATAAGGAAAGTCACCAGATCCGTTTACATTAAAAATCCGTTTACATTATATAAGGAAAGTCACCAGATCCGTTTATATTATATAAGGAAAGTCACCAGATTTTTTATTTATATTGCTCTATTAAGACGCTCCAGGGTTTGAAGGCTTCTACATTATATAAGGAAAAATCCGTTTACATTATATGAGGAAAGTCGCCAGATCCGTTTACATTATATAAGGAAAGTCACCAGATTTTTTATTTATATTGCTCTTTTAAGACGCTCCAGGATTTGAAGGCTTCTACATTATATAAGGAAAAATCCGTTTACATTAAATAAGCAAAGTCAACAGATCCGTTTACATTATAAATCCGTTTACATTATATAAGGAAAGTCACCAGATTTTTTATTTATATTGCTCTATTAAGACGCTCCAGGGTTTGAAGGCTTCTACATTATATAAGGAAAAATCCGTTTACATTATATAAGGAAAGTCACCAGATCCGTTTACATTAAAAATCCGTTTACATTATATAAGGAAAGTCACCAGATCCGTTTACATTATAAATCCGTTTACATTATAAATCCGTTTACATTATATAAGGAAAGTCACCAGATTTTTTATTTATATTTCTCTATTAAGACGCCCCAGGATTTGAAGGCTTATACATTTCATAAGGAAAAATCCGTTTACATTATATAAGGAAAATCACCAGATCCATTTACATTATATAATTAAATTCACCAGATTTTTTATTTTTATTGCTCTATTAAGACGCTCCAGGGTTTGAAGGCTTCTACGTTATATAAGGAAAAATCCGTTTACATTATATAAGGAAAGTCACCAGATCCGTTTACATTATAAATCCGTTTACATTATATAAGGAAAGACATACGATTTTTTTATTTATATTGCTCTATTAAGACGCTCCAGGGTTTGAAGGCTTCTACATTATATAAGGAAAAATCCATTTACATTATATAAGGAAAGTCACCAGATCCGTTTACATTATATAAGGAAAGTCACCAGATTTTTTATTTATATTGCTCTATTAAGACGCTCCAGGGTTTGAAGGCTTCTACATTATATAAGGAAAAATCCGTTTACATTATATAAGGAAAGTCACCAGATCCGTTTACATTATAAATCCGTTTACATTATATAAGGAAAGTCCCCAGATTTTTTATTTATATTGCTCTATTAAGACGCTCCAGGGTTTGAAGGCTTCTACATTATATAAGGAAAAATTCGTTTACATTATATAAGGAAAGTCACCAGATCCGTTTACATTATAAATCCGTTTACATTATATAAGAAAAGCCACCAGATTTTTTATTTATATTGCTGTATTAAGACGCTTCAGGGTTTGAAGGCTTCTACGTTATATAAGGAAAAATCCGTTTACATTATATAAGGAAAGTCACCAGATCCGTTTACATTATAAATCCGTTTACATTATATAAGGAAAGTCACCAGATTTATTATTTATATTGCTCTATTAAGACGCTCCAGGGTTTGAAGGCTTCTACATTATATAAGGAAAAATCCTTTTATATTATATAAGGAAAGTCACCAGATCCGTTTACATTATAAATCCGTTTACATTATATAAGGAAAGTCACCAGATTTTTTATTTATATTGCTCTATTAAGACGCTCCAGGATTTGAAGGCTTCTACATTATATAAGGAAAAATCCGTTTACATTATATAAGGAAAGTCACCAGATCCGATTACATTATAAATCCGTTTACATTATATAAGGAAAGTCACCAGATCCGATTACATTATATATCCGTTTACATTATATAAGGAAAGTCACCAGATTTTTTTATTTATATTGCTCTATTAAGACGCTCCAGGGTTTGAAGGCTTCTACATTATATAAGGAAAAATCCGTTTACATTATATAAGGAAAGTCACCAGATCCGTTTACATTATAAATCCGTTTGCATTATATAAATAAAGTCCCCAGATTTTTTATTTATATTGCTCTATTAAGACGTTCCAGGGTTTGAAGGCTTCTACATTATATAAGGAAAAATCCGTTTACATTATATAAGGAAAGTCACCAGATCCGTTTACATTATAAATCCGTTTACATTATATAAGGAAAGTCACCAGATTTATTATTTATATTGCTCTATTAAGACGCTCCAGGGTTTGAAGGCTTCTACATTATATAAGGAAAAATCCGTTTACATTATATAAGGAAAGTCACCAGATCCGTTTACATTATAAATCCGTTTACATTATATAAATAAAGTCACCAGATTTTTTATTTATATTGCTCTATTAAGACGCTCCAGGGTTTGAAGGCTTCTACATTATATAAGGAAAAATCCGTTTACATTATATAAGGAAAGTCACCAGATCCGTTTACATTATAAATCCGTTTACATTATATAAGGAAAGTCCCCAGATTTTTTATTTATATTGCTCTATTAAGACGCTCCAGGGTTTGAAGGCTTCTACATTATATAAGGAAAAATTCGTTTACATTATATAAGGAAAGTCACCAGATCCGTTTACATTATAAATCCGTTTACATTATATAAGAAAAGCCACCAGATTTTTTATTTATATTGCTCTATTAAGACGCTCCAGGGTTTGAAGGCTTCTACATTATATAAGGAAAAATCCGTTTACATTATATAAGGAAATTCACCAGATCCGTTTACATTATAAATCCGTTTACATTATATAAGGAAAGTCAGCCGATTTTTTATTTATATTGCTCTATTAAGACGCTCCAGGGTTTGAAGGCTTCTACATTATATAAGGAAAAATCCGTTTACATTATATAAGGAAAGTCACCAGATCCGTTTACATTATAAATCCGTTTACATTATATAAGGAAAGTCACCAGATTTTTTTATTTATATTGCTCTATTATGACGCTCCAGGGTTTGAAGGCTTCTACATTATATAAGGAAAAATCCGTTTACATTATATAAGGAAAGTCACCAGATCCGTTTACATTATAAATCCGTTTGCATTATATAAGGAAAGTCCCCAGATTTTTTATTTATATTGCTCTATTAAGACGCTCCAGGGTTTGAAGGCTTCTACATTATATAAGGGAAAATTCGTTTACATTATATAAGGAAAGTCACCAGATCCGTTTACATTATAAATCCGTTTACATTATATAAGGAAAGTCACCAGATGTTTTATTTATATTCCTCTATTAAGACGCTCCAGGGTTTGAAGGCTTCTACATTATATAAGGAAAAATTCGTTTACATTATATAAGGAAAGTCACCAGATCCGTTTACATTATAAATCCGTTTACATTATATAAGGAAAGTCACCAGATTTTTTATTTATATTGCTCTATTAAGACGCCCCAGGATTTGAAGGCTTATACATTTCATAAGGAAAAATCCGTTTACATTATATAAGGAAAATCACCAGATCCATTTACATTATATAAGGAAATTCACCAGATTTTTTATTTTTATTGCTCTATTAAGACGCTCCAGGGTTTGAAGGCTTCTACATTATATAAGGAAAAATCCGCTTACATTATGTAAAGAAAGTCACCAGATTCGTTTACATTATAAATCCGTTTACATTATATAAGGAAAGACATACGATTTTTTTATTTATATTGCTCTATTAAGACGCTCCAGTGTTTGAAGGTTTCTACATTATATAAGGAAAAATCCGTTTACATTATATAAGGAAAGTCACCAGATCCGTTTACATTATAAATCCGTTTACATTATATAAGGAAAGTCCCCAGATTTTTTATTTATATTGCTCTATTAAGGCGCTCCAGGGTTTGAAGGCTTCTACATTATATAAGGAAAAATTCGTTTACATTATATAAGGAAAGTCACCAGATCCGTTTACATTATAAATCCGTTTACATTATATAAGAAAAGCCACCAGATTTTTTATATATATTGCTGTATTAAGACGCTTCAGGGTTTGAAGGCTTCTACGTTATATAAGGAAAAATCCGTTTACATTATATAAGGAAAGTCACCAGATCCGTTTACATTATAAATCCGTTTACATTATATAAGGAAAGTCACCAGTATTATTATTTATATTGCTCTATTAAGACGCTCCAGGGTTTGAAGGCTTCTACATTATATAAGGAAAAATCCTTTTATTTTATATAAGGAAAGTCACCAGATCCGTTTACATTATAAATCCGTTTACATTATATAAGGAAAGTCACCAGATTTTTTATTTATATTGCTCTATTAAGACGCTCCAGGATTTGAAGGCTTCTACATTATATAAGGAAAAATCCGTTTACATTATATAAGGAAAGTCACCAGATCCGATTACATTATAAATCCGTTTACATTATATAAGGAAAGTCACCAGATCCGATTACATTATAAATCCGTTTACATTATATAAGGAAAGTCACCAGATTTTTTTATTTATATTGCTCTATTAAGACGCTCCAGGGTTTGAAGGCTTCTACATTATATAAGGAAAAATCCGTTTACATTATATAAGGAAAATCACCAGATCCGTTTACATTATAAATCCGTTTGCATTATATAAATAAAGTCCCCAGATTTTTTATTTATATTGCTCTATTAAGACGCTCCAGGGTTTGAAGGCTTCTACATTATATAAGGAAAAATCCGTTTACATTATATAAGGAAAGTCACCAGATTTATTATTTATATTGCTCTATTAAGACGCTCCAGGGTTTGAAGGCTTCTACATTATATAAGGAAAAATCCGTTTACATTATATAAGGAAAGTCACCAGATCCGTTTACATTATAAATCCGTTTACATTATATAAAGAAAGTCACCAGATTTGTTATTTATATTGCTCTATTAAGACGCTCCAGGGTTTGAAGGCTTCTACATTATATAAGGAAAAATCCGTTTACATTATATAAGGAAAGTCACCAGATCCGTTTACATTATAAATCCGTTTACATTATATAAGGAAAGTCCCCAGATTTTTTATTTATATTGCTCTATTAAGACGCTCCAGGGTTTGAAGGCTTCTACATTATATAAGGAAAAATTCGTTTACATTATATAAGGAAAGTCACCAGATCCGTTTACATTATAAATCCGTTTACATTATATAAGGAAAGTCAACCGATTTTTTATTTATATTGCTCTATTAAGACGCTCCAGGGTTTGAAGGCTTCTACATTATATAAGGAAAAATCCGTTTACATTATATAAGGAAAGTCACCAGATCCGTTTACATTATAAATCCGTTTACATTATATAAGGAAAGTCACCAGATTTTTTTATTTATATTGCTCTATTATGACGCTCCAGGGTTTGAAGGCTTCTACATTATATAAGTAAAAATCCGTTTACATTATATAAGGAAAGTCACCAGATCCGTTTACATTATAAATCCGTTTACATTATAAATCCGTTTACATTATATGAGGAAAGTCACCAGATTTTTTATTTATATTTCTCTATTAAGACGCTCCAGGATTTGAAGGCTTCTACATTATATAAGGAAAAATCCGTTTACATTATAGAAGGAAAGTCACCAGATCCGTTTATATTATATAAGGAAAGTCACCAGATTTTTTATTTATATTGCTCTATTAAGACGCTCCAGGGTTTGAAGGCTTTTACATTATATAAGGAAAAATCCGTTTACATTATATGAGGAAAGTCGCCAGATCCGTTTACATTATATAAGGAAAGTCACCAGATTTTTTATTTATATTGCTCTTTTAAGACGCTCCAGGATTTGAAGGCTTCTACATTATATAAGGAAAAATCCGTCTACATTATAAAAGGAAAGTCACCAGATCCGTTTACATTATAAATCCGTTTACATTATATAAGGAAAGTCACCAGATTTTTTATTTATATTGATCTATTAAGACTCTCCAGGGTTTGAAGGCTTCTACATTATATAAGGAAAAATCCGTTTACATTATATAAGGAAAGTCACCAGATCCGTTTACATTAAAAATCCGTTTACATTATATAAGGAAAGTCACCAGATCCGTTTATATTATATAAGGAAAGTCACCAGATTTTTTATTTATATTGCTCTATTAAGACGCTCCAGAGTTTGAAGGCTTCTACATTATATAAGGAAAAATCCGTTTACATTATATGAGGAAAGTCGCCAGATCCGTTTACATTATATAAGGAAAGTCACCAGATTTTTTATTTATATTGCTCTTTTAAGACGCTCCAGGATTTGAAGGCTTCTACATTATATAAGGAAAAATCCGTTTACATTAAATAAGCAAAGTCAACAGATCCGTTTACATTATAAATCCGTTTACATTATATAAGGAAAGTCACCAGATTTTTTATTTATATTGCTCTATTAAGACGCTCCAGGGTTTGAAGGCTTCTACATTATATAAGGAAAAATCCGTTTACATTATATAAGGAAAGTCACCAGATCCGTTTACATTAAAAATCCGTTTACATTATATAAGGAAAGTCACCAGATCCGTTTACATTATAAATCCGTTTACATTATAAATCCGTTTACATTATATAAGGAAAGTCACCAGATTTTTTATTTATATTTCTCTATTAAGACGCCCCAGGATTTGAAGGCTTATACATTTCATAAGGAAAAATCCGTTTACATTATATAAGGAAAATCACCAGATCCATTTACATTATATAATTAAATTCACCAGATTTTTTATTTTTATTGCTCTATTAAGACGCTCCAGGGTTTGAAGGCTTCTACATTATATAAGGAAAAATCCGTTTACATTATATAAAGAAAGTCACCAGATTCGTTTACATTATAAATCCGTTTACATTATATAAGGAAAGACATACGATTTTTTTATTTATATTGCTCTATTAAGACGCTCCAGGGTTTGAAGGCTTCTACATTATATAAGGAAAAATCCATTTACATTATATAAGGAAAGTCACCAGATCCGTTTACATTATATAAGGAAAGTCACCAGATTTTTTATTTATATTGCTCTATTAAGACGCTCCAGGGTTTGAAGGCTTCTACATTATATAAGGAAAAATCCGTTTACATTATATAAGGAAAGTCACCAGATCCGTTTACATTATAAATCCGTTTACATTATATAAGGAAAGTCCCCAGATTTTTTATTTATATTGCTCTATTAAGACGCTCCAGGGTTTGAAGGCTTCTACATTATATAAGGAAAAATCCGTTTACATTATATAAGGAAAGTCACCAGATCCGTTTACATTATAAATCCGTTTACATTATATAAGGAAAGTCACCAGATTTATTATTTATATTGCTCTATTAAGACGCTCCAGGGTTTGAAGGCTTCTACATTATATAAGGAAAAATCCGTTTACATTATATAAGGAAAGTCACCAGATCCGTTTACATTATAAATCCGTTTACATTATATAAAGAAAGTCACCAGATTTGTTATTTATATTGCTCTATTAAGACGCTCCAGGGTTTGAAGGCTTCTACATTATATAAGGAAAAATCCGTTTACATTATATAAGGAAAGTCACCAGATCCGTTTACATTATAAATCCGTTTACATTATATAAGGAAAGTCCCCAGATTTTTTATTTATATTGCTCTATTAAGACGCTCCAGGGTTTGAAGGCTTCTACATTATATAAGGAAAAATTCGTTTACATTATATAAGGAAAGTCACCAGATCCGTTTACATTATAAATCCGTTTACATTATATAAGAAAAGCCACCAGATTTTTTATTTATATTGCTCTATTAAGACGCTCCAGGGTTTGAAGGCTTCTACAATATATAAGGAAAAATCCGTTTACATTATATAAGGAAAGTCACCAGATCCGTTTACATTATAAATCCGTTTACATTATATAAGGAAAGTCAACCGATTTTTTATTTATATTGCTCTATTAAGACGCTCCAGGGTTTGAAGGCTTCTACATTATATAAGGAAAAATCCGTTTACATTATATAAGGAAAGTCACCAGATCCGTTTACATTATAAATCCGTTTACATTATATAAGGAAAGTCACCAGATTTTTTTATTTATATTGCTCTATTATGACGCTCCAGGGTTTGAAGGCTTCTACATTATATAAGTAAAAATCCGTTTACATTATATAAGGAAAGTCACCAGATCCGTTTACATTATAAATCCGTTTACATTATATGAGGAAAGTCACCAGATTTTTTATTTATATTTCTCTATTAAGACGCTCCAGGATTTGAAGGCTTCTACATTATATAAGGAAAAATCCGTTTACATTATATAAGGAAAGTCACCAGATCCGTTTATATTATATAAGGAAAGTCACCAGATTTTTTATTTATATTGCTCTATTAAGACGCTCCAGGGTTTGAAGGCTTCTACATTATATAAGGAAAAATCCGTTTACATTATATGAGGAAAGTCGCCAGATCCGTTTACATTATATAAGGAAAGTCACCAGATTTTTTATTTATATTTCTCTTTTAAGACGCTCCAGGATTTGAAGGCTTCTACATTATATAAGGAAAAATCCGTCTACATTATAAAAGGAAAGTCACCAGATCCGTTTACATTATAAATCCGTTTACATTATATAAGGAAAGTCACCAGATTTTTTATTTATATTGATCTATTAAGACGCTCCAGGGTTTGAAGGCTTCTACATTATATAAGGAAAAATCCGTTTACATTATATAAGGAAAGTCACCAGATCCGTTTACATTAAAAATCCGTTTACATTATATAAGGAAAGTCACCAGATCCGTTTATATTATATAAGGAAAGTCACCAGATTTTTTATTTATATTGCTCTATTAAGACGCTCCAGGGTTTGAAGGCTTCTACATTATATAAGGAAAAATCCGTTTACATTATATGAGGAAAGTCGCCAGATCCGTTTACATTATATAAGGAAAGTCACCAGATTTTTTATTTATATTGCTCTTTTAAGACGCTCCAGGATTTGAAGGCTTCTACATTATATAAGGAAAAATCCGTTTACATTATATAAGGAAAGTCACCAGATCCGTTTACATTATAAATCCGTTTACATTATATAAGGAAAGTCACCAGATTTTTTTATTTATATTGCTCTATTATGACGCTCCAGGGTTTGAAGGCTTCTACATTATATAAGGAAAAATCCGTTTACATTATATAAGGAAAGTCACCAGATCCGTTTACATTATAAATCCGTTTGCATTATATAAGGAAAGTCCCCAGATTTTTTATTTATATTGCTCTATTAAGACGCTCCAGGGTTTGAAGGCTTCTACATTATATAAGGGAAAATTCGTTTACATTATATAAGGAAAGTCACCAGATCCGTTTACATTATAAATCCGTTTACATTATATAAGGAAAGTCACCAGATGTTTTATTTATATTCCTCTATTAAGACGCTCCAGGGTTTGAAGGCTTCTACATTATATAAGGAAAAATTCGTTTACATTATATAAGGAAAGTCACCAGATCCGTTTACATTATAAATCCGTTTACATTATATAAGGAAAGTCACCAGATTTTTTATTTATATTGCTCTATTAAGACGCCCCAGGATTTGAAGGCTTATACATTTCATAAGGAAAAATCCGTTTACATTATATAAGGAAAATCACCAGATCCATTTACATTATATAAGGAAATTCACCAGATTTTTTATTTTTATTGCTCTATTAAGACGCTCCAGGGTTTGAAGGCTTCTACATTATATAAGGAAAAATCCGCTTACATTATGTAAAGAAAGTCACCAGATTCGTTTACATTATAAATCCGTTTACATTATATAAGGAAAGACATACGATTTTTTTATTTATATTGCTCTATTAAGACGCTCCAGTGTTTGAAGGTTTCTACATTATATAAGGAAAAATCCGTTTACATTATATAAGGAAAGTCACCAGATCCGTTTACATTATAAATCCGTTTACATTATATAAGGAAAGTCCCCAGATTTTTTATTTATATTGCTCTATTAAGGCGCTCCAGGGTTTGAAGGCTTCTACATTATATAAGGAAAAATTCGTTTACATTATATAAGGAAAGTCACCAGATCCGTTTACATTATAAATCCGTTTACATTATATAAGAAAAGCCACCAGATTTTTTATATATATTGCTGTATTAAGACGCTTCAGGGTTTGAAGGCTTCTACGTTATATAAGGAAAAATCCGTTTACATTATATAAGGAAAGTCACCAGATCCGTTTACATTATAAATCCGTTTACATTATATAAGGAAAGTCACCAGTATTATTATTTATATTGCTCTATTAAGACGCTCCAGGGTTTGAAGGCTTCTACATTATATAAGGAAAAATCCTTTTATTTTATATAAGGAAAGTCACCAGATCCGTTTACATTATAAATCCGTTTACATTATATAAGGAAAGTCACCAGATTTTTTATTTATATTGCTCTATTAAGACGCTCCAGGATTTGAAGGCTTCTACATTATATAAGGAAAAATCCGTTTACATTATATAAGGAAAGTCACCAGATCCGATTACATTATAAATCCGTTTACATTATATAAGGAAAGTCACCAGATCCGATTACATTATAAATCCGTTTACATTATATAAGGAAAGTCACCAGATTTTTTTATTTATATTGCTCTATTAAGACGCTCCAGGGTTTGAAGGCTTCTACATTATATAAGGAAAAATCCGTTTACATTATATAAGGAAAATCACCAGATCCGTTTACATTATAAATCCGTTTGCATTATATAAATAAAGTCCCCAGATTTTTTATTTATATTGCTCTATTAAGACGCTCCAGGGTTTGAAGGCTTCTACATTATATAAGGAAAAATCCGTTTACATTATATAAGGAAAGTCACCAGATTTATTATTTATATTGCTCTATTAAGACGCTCCAGGGTTTGAAGGCTTCTACATTATATAAGGAAAAATCCGTTTACATTATATAAGGAAAGTCACCAGATCCGTTTACATTATAAATCCGTTTACATTATATAAAGAAAGTCACCAGATTTGTTATTTATATTGCTCTATTAAGACGCTCCAGGGTTTGAAGGCTTCTACATTATATAAGGAAAAATCCGTTTACATTATATAAGGAAAGTCACCAGATCCGTTTACATTATAAATCCGTTTACATTATATAAGGAAAGTCCCCAGATTTTTTATTTATATTGCTCTATTAAGACGCTCCAGGGTTTGAAGGCTTCTACATTATATAAGGAAAAATTCGTTTACATTATATAAGGAAAGTCACCAGATCCGTTTACATTATAAATCCGTTTACATTATATAAGGAAAGTCAACCGATTTTTTATTTATATTGCTCTATTAAGACGCTCCAGGGTTTGAAGGCTTCTACATTATATAAGGAAAAATCCGTTTACATTATATAAGGAAAGTCACCAGATCCGTTTACATTATAAATCCGTTTACATTATATAAGGAAAGTCACCAGATTTTTTTATTTATATTGCTCTATTATGACGCTCCAGGGTTTGAAGGCTTCTACATTATATAAGTAAAAATCCGTTTACATTATATAAGGAAAGTCACCAGATCCGTTTACATTATAAATCCGTTTACATTATAAATCCGTTTACATTATATGAGGAAAGTCACCAGATTTTTTATTTATATTTCTCTATTAAGACGCTCCAGGATTTGAAGGCTTCTACATTATATAAGGAAAAATCCGTTTACATTATAGAAGGAAAGTCACCAGATCCGTTTATATTATATAAGGAAAGTCACCAGATTTTTTATTTATATTGCTCTATTAAGACGCTCCAGGGTTTGAAGGCTTTTACATTATATAAGGAAAAATCCGTTTACATTATATGAGGAAAGTCGCCAGATCCGTTTACATTATATAAGGAAAGTCACCAGATTTTTTATTTATATTGCTCTTTTAAGACGCTCCAGGATTTGAAGGCTTCTACATTATATAAGGAAAAATCCGTCTACATTATAAAAGGAAAGTCACCAGATCCGTTTACATTATAAATCCGTTTACATTATATAAGGAAAGTCACCAGATTTTTTATTTATATTGATCTATTAAGACTCTCCAGGGTTTGAAGGCTTCTACATTATATAAGGAAAAGTCCGTTTACATTATATAAGGAAAGTCACCAGATCCGTTTACATTAAAAATCCGTTTACATTATATAAGGAAAGTCACCAGATCCGTTTATATTATATAAGGAAAGTCACCAGATTTTTTATTTATATTGCTCTATTAAGACGCTCCAGGGTTTGAAGGCTTCTACATTATATAAGGAAAAATCCGTTTACATTATATGAGGAAAGTCGCCAGATCCGTTTACATTATATAAGGAAAGTCACCAGATTTTTTATTTATATTGCTCTTTTAAGACGCTCCAGGATTTGAAGGCTTCTACATTATATAAGGAAAAATCCGTTTACATTAAATAAGCAAAGTCAACAGATCCGTTTACATTATAAATCCGTTTACATTATATAAGGAAAGTCACCAGATTTTTTATTTATATTGCTCTATTAAGACGCTCCAGGGTTTGAAGGCTTCTACATTATATAAGGAAAAATCCGTTTACATTATATAAGGAAAGTCACCAGATCCGTTTACATTAAAAATCCGTTTACATTATATAAGGAAAGTCACCAGATCCGTTTACATTATAAATCCGTTTACATTATAAATCCGTTTACATTATATAAGGAAAGTCACCAGATTTTTTATTTATATTTCTCTATTAAGACGCCCCAGGATTTGAAGGCTTATACATTTCATAAGGAAAAATCCGTTTACATTATATAAGGAAAATCACCAGATCCATTTACATTATATAATTAAATTCACCAGATTTTTTATTTTTATTGCTCTATTAAGACGCTCCAGGGTTTGAAGGCTTCTACATTATATAAGGAAAAATCCGTTTACATTATATAAAGAAAGTCACCAGATTCGTTTACATTATAAATCCGTTTACATTATATAAGGAAAGACATACGATTTTTTTATTTATATTGCTCTATTAAGACGCTCCAGGGTTTGAAGGCTTCTACATTATATAAGGAAAAATCCATTTACATTATATAAGGAAAGTCACCAGATCCGTTTACATTATATAAGGAAAGTCACCAGATTTTTTATTTATATTGCTCTATTAAGACGCTCCAGGGTTTGAAGGCTTCTACATTATATAAGGAAAAATCCGTTTACATTATATAAGGAAAGTCACCAGATCCGTTTACATTATAAATCCGTTTACATTATATAAGGAAAGTCCCCAGATTTTTTATTTATATTGCTCTATTAAGACGCTCCAGGGTTTGAAGGCTTCTACATTATATAAGGAAAAATCCGTTTACATTATATAAGGAAAGTCACCAGATCCGTTTACATTATAAATCCGTTTACATTATATAAGGAAAGTCACCAGATTTATTATTTATATTGCTCTATTAAGACGCTCCAGGGTTTGAAGGCTTCTACATTATATAAGGAAAAATCCGTTTACATTATATAAGGAAAGTCACCAGATCCGTTTACATTATAAATCCGTTTACATTATATAAAGAAAGTCACCAGATTTGTTATTTATATTGCTCTATTAAGACGCTCCAGGGTTTGAAGGCTTCTACATTATATAAGGAAAAATCCGTTTACATTATATAAGGAAAGTCACCAGATCCGTTTACATTATAAATCCGTTTACATTATATAAGGAAAGTCCCCAGATTTTTTATTTATATTGCTCTATTAAGACGCTCCAGGGTTTGAAGGCTTCTACATTATATAAGGAAAAATTCGTTTACATTATATAAGGAAAGTCACCAGATCCGTTTACATTATAAATCCGTTTACATTATATAAGAAAAGCCACCAGATTTTTTATTTATATTGCTCTATTAAGACGCTCCAGGGTTTGAAGGCTTCTACAATATATAAGGAAAAATCCGTTTACATTATATAAGGAAAGTCACCAGATCCGTTTACATTATAAATCCGTTTACATTATATAAGGAAAGTCAACCGATTTTTTATTTATATTGCTCTATTAAGACGCTCCAGGGTTTGAAGGCTTCTACATTATATAAGGAAAAATCCGTTTACATTATATAAGGAAAGTCACCAGATCCGTTTACATTATAAATCCGTTTACATTATATAAGGAAAGTCACCAGATTTTTTTATTTATATTGCTCTATTATGACGCTCCAGGGTTTGAAGGCTTCTACATTATATAAGTAAAAATCCGTTTACATTATATAAGGAAAGTCACCAGATCCGTTTACATTATAAATCCGTTTACATTATATGAGGAAAGTCACCAGATTTTTTATTTATATTTCTCTATTAAGACGCTCCAGGATTTGAAGGCTTCTACATTATATAAGGAAAAATCCGTTTACATTATATAAGGAAAGTCACCAGATCCGTTTATATTATATAAGGAAAGTCACCAGATTTTTTATTTATATTGCTCTATTAAGACGCTCCAGGGTTTGAAGGCTTCTACATTATATAAGGAAAAATCCGTTTACATTATATGAGGAAAGTCGCCAGATCCGTTTACATTATATAAGGAAAGTCACCAGATTTTTTATTTATATTTCTCTTTTAAGACGCTCCAGGATTTGAAGGCTTCTACATTATATAAGGAAAAATCCGTCTACATTATAAAAGGAAAGTCACCAGATCCGTTTACATTATAAATCCGTTTACATTATATAAGGAAAGTCACCAGATTTTTTATTTATATTGATCTATTAAGACGCTCCAGGGTTTGAAGGCTTCTACATTATATAAGGAAAAATCCGTTTACATTATATAAGGAAAGTCACCAGATCCGTTTACATTAAAAATCCGTTTACATTATATAAGGAAAGTCACCAGATCCGTTTATATTATATAAGGAAAGTCACCAGATTTTTTATTTATATTGCTCTATTAAGACGCTCCAGGGTTTGAAGGCTTCTACATTATATAAGGAAAAATCCGTTTACATTATATGAGGAAAGTCGCCAGATCCGTTTACATTATATAAGGAAAGTCACCAGATTTTTTATTTATATTGCTCTTTTAAGACGCTCCAGGATTTGAAGGCTTCTACATTATATAAGGAAAAATCCGTTTACATTAAATAAGCAAAGTCAACAGATCCGTTTACATTATAAATCCGTTTACATTATATAAGGAAAGTCACCAGATTTTTTATTTATATTGCTCTATTAAGACGCTCCAGGGTTTGAAGGCTTCTACATTATATAAGGAAAAATCCGTTTACATTATATAAGGAAAGTCACCAGATCCGTTTACATTAAAAATCCGTTTACATTATATAAGGAAAGTCACCAGATCCGTTTACATTATAAATCCGTTTACATTATAAATCCGTTTACATTATATAAGGAAAGTCACCAGATTTTTTATTTATATTTCTCTATTAAGACGCCCCAGGATTTGAAGGCTTATACATTTCATAAGGAAAAATCCGTTTACATTATATAAGGAAAATCACCAGATCCATTTACATTATATAATTAAATTCACCAGATTTTTTATTTTTATTGCTCTATTAAGACGCTCCAGGGTTTGAAGGCTTCTACGTTATATAAGGAAAAATCCGTTTACATTATATAAGGAAAGTCACCAGATCCGTTTACATTATAAATCCGTTTACATTATATAAGGAAAGACATACGATTTTTTTATTTATATTGCTCTATTAAGACGCTCCAGGGTTTGAAGGCTTCTACATTATATAAGGAAAAATCCATTTACATTATATAAGGAAAGTCACCAGATCCGTTTACATTATATAAGGAAAGTCACCAGATTTTTTATTTATATTGCTCTATTAAGACGCTCCAGGGTTTGAAGGCTTCTACATTATATAAGGAAAAATCCGTTTACATTATATAAGGAAAGTCACCAGATCCGTTTACATTATAAATCCGTTTACATTATATAAGGAAAGTCCCCAGATTTTTTATTTATATTGCTCTATTAAGACGCTCCAGGGTTTGAAGGCTTCTACATTATATAAGGAAAAATTCGTTTACATTATATAAGGAAAGTCACCAGATCCGTTTACATTATAAATCCGTTTACATTATATAAGAAAAGCCACCAGATTTTTTATTTATATTGCTGTATTAAGACGCTTCAGGGTTTGAAGGCTTCTACGTTATATAAGGAAAAATCCGTTTACATTATATAAGGAAAGTCACCAGATCCGTTTACATTATAAATCCGTTTACATTATATAAGGAAAGTCACCAGATTTATTATTTATATTGCTCTATTAAGACGCTCCAGGGTTTGAAGGCTTCTACATTATATAAGGAAAAATCCTTTTATATTATATAAGGAAAGTCACCAGATCCGTTTACATTATAAATCCGTTTACATTATATAAGGAAAGTCACCAGATTTTTTATTTATATTGCTCTATTAAGACGCTCCAGGATTTGAAGGCTTCTACATTATATAAGGAAAAATCCGTTTACATTATATAAGGAAAGTCACCAGATCCGATTACATTATAAATCCGTTTACATTATATAAGGAAAGTCACCAGATCCGATTACATTATATATCCGTTTACATTATATAAGGAAAGTCACCAGATTTTTTTATTTATATTGCTCTATTAAGACGCTCCAGGGTTTGAAGGCTTCTACATTATATAAGGAAAAATCCGTTTACATTATATAAGGAAAGTCACCAGATCCGTTTACATTATAAATCCGTTTGCATTATATAAATAAAGTCCCCAGATTTTTTATTTATATTGCTCTATTAAGACGTTCCAGGGTTTGAAGGCTTCTACATTATATAAGGAAAAATCCGTTTACATTATATAAGGAAAGTCACCAGATCCGTTTACATTATAAATCCGTTTACATTATATAAGGAAAGTCACCAGATTTATTATTTATATTGCTCTATTAAGACGCTCCAGGGTTTGAAGGCTTCTACATTATATAAGGAAAAATCCGTTTACATTATATAAGGAAAGTCACCAGATCCGTTTACATTATAAATCCGTTTACATTATATAAATAAAGTCACCAGATTTTTTATTTATATTGCTCTATTAAGACGCTCCAGGGTTTGAAGGCTTCTACATTATATAAGGAAAAATCCGTTTACATTATATAAGGAAAGTCACCAGATCCGTTTACATTATAAATCCGTTTACATTATATAAGGAAAGTCCCCAGATTTTTTATTTATATTGCTCTATTAAGACGCTCCAGGGTTTGAAGGCTTCTACATTATATAAGGAAAAATTCGTTTACATTATATAAGGAAAGTCACCAGATCCGTTTACATTATAAATCCGTTTACATTATATAAGAAAAGCCACCAGATTTTTTATTTATATTGCTCTATTAAGACGCTCCAGGGTTTGAAGGCTTCTACATTATATAAGGAAAAATCCGTTTACATTATATAAGGAAATTCACCAGATCCGTTTACATTATAAATCCGTTTACATTATATAAGGAAAGTCAGCCGATTTTTTATTTATATTGCTCTATTAAGACGCTCCAGGGTTTGAAGGCTTCTACATTATATAAGGAAAAATCCGTTTACATTATATAAGGAAAGTCACCAGATCCGTTTACATTATAAATCCGTTTACATTATATAAGGAAAGTCACCAGATTTTTTTATTTATATTGCTCTATTATGACGCTCCAGGGTTTGAAGGCTTCTACATTATATAAGGAAAAATCCGTTTACATTATATAAGGAAAGTCACCAGATCCGTTTACATTATAAATCCGTTTGCATTATATAAGGAAAGTCCCCAGATTTTTTATTTATATTGCTCTATTAAGACGCTCCAGGGTTTGAAGGCTTCTACATTATATAAGGGAAAATTCGTTTACATTATATAAGGAAAGTCACCAGATCCGTTTACATTATAAATCCGTTTACATTATATAAGGAAAGTCACCAGATGTTTTATTTATATTCCTCTATTAAGACGCTCCAGGGTTTGAAGGCTTCTACATTATATAAGGAAAAATTCGTTTACATTATATAAGGAAAGTCACCAGATCCGTTTACATTATAAATCCGTTTACATTATATAAGGAAAGTCACCAGATTTTTTATTTATATTGCTCTATTAAGACGCCCCAGGATTTGAAGGCTTATACATTTCATAAGGAAAAATCCGTTTACATTATATAAGGAAAATCACCAGATCCATTTACATTATATAAGGAAATTCACCAGATTTTTTATTTTTATTGCTCTATTAAGACGCTCCAGGGTTTGAAGGCTTCTACATTATATAAGGAAAAATCCGCTTACATTATGTAAAGAAAGTCACCAGATTCGTTTACATTATAAATCCGTTTACATTATATAAGGAAAGACATACGATTTTTTTATTTATATTGCTCTATTAAGACGCTCCAGTGTTTGAAGGTTTCTACATTATATAAGGAAAAATCCGTTTACATTATATAAGGAAAGTCACCAGATCCGTTTACATTATAAATCCGTTTACATTATATAAGGAAAGTCCCCAGATTTTTTATTTATATTGCTCTATTAAGGCGCTCCAGGGTTTGAAGGCTTCTACATTATATAAGGAAAAATTCGTTTACATTATATAAGGAAAGTCACCAGATCCGTTTACATTATAAATCCGTTTACATTATATAAGAAAAGCCACCAGATTTTTTATATATATTGCTGTATTAAGACGCTTCAGGGTTTGAAGGCTTCTACGTTATATAAGGAAAAATCCGTTTACATTATATAAGGAAAGTCACCAGATCCGTTTACATTATAAATCCGTTTACATTATATAAGGAAAGTCACCAGTATTATTATTTATATTGCTCTATTAAGACGCTCCAGGGTTTGAAGGCTTCTACATTATATAAGGAAAAATCCTTTTATTTTATATAAGGAAAGTCACCAGATCCGTTTACATTATAAATCCGTTTACATTATATAAGGAAAGTCACCAGATTTTTTATTTATATTGCTCTATTAAGACGCTCCAGGATTTGAAGGCTTCTACATTATATAAGGAAAAATCCGTTTACATTATATAAGGAAAGTCACCAGATCCGATTACATTATAAATCCGTTTACATTATATAAGGAAAGTCACCAGATCCGATTACATTATAAATCCGTTTACATTATATAAGGAAAGTCACCAGATTTTTTTATTTATATTGCTCTATTAAGACGCTCCAGGGTTTGAAGGCTTCTACATTATATAAGGAAAAATCCGTTTACATTATATAAGGAAAATCACCAGATCCGTTTACATTATAAATCCGTTTGCATTATATAAATAAAGTCCCCAGATTTTTTATTTATATTGCTCTATTAAGACGCTCCAGGGTTTGAAGGCTTCTACATTATATAAGGAAAAATCCGTTTACATTATATAAGGAAAGTCACCAGATTTATTATTTATATTGCTCTATTAAGACGCTCCAGGGTTTGAAGGCTTCTACATTATATAAGGAAAAATCCGTTTACATTATATAAGGAAAGTCACCAGATCCGTTTACATTATAAATCCGTTTACATTATATAAAGAAAGTCACCAGATTTGTTATTTATATTGCTCTATTAAGACGCTCCAGGGTTTGAAGGCTTCTACATTATATAAGGAAAAATCCGTTTACATTATATAAGGAAAGTCACCAGATCCGTTTACATTATAAATCCGTTTACATTATATAAGGAAAGTCCCCAGATTTTTTATTTATATTGCTCTATTAAGACGCTCCAGGGTTTGAAGGCTTCTACATTATATAAGGAAAAATTCGTTTACATTATATAAGGAAAGTCACCAGATCCGTTTACATTATAAATCCGTTTACATTATATAAGGAAAGTCAACCGATTTTTTATTTATATTGCTCTATTAAGACGCTCCAGGGTTTGAAGGCTTCTACATTATATAAGGAAAAATCCGTTTACATTATATAAGGAAAGTCACCAGATCCGTTTACATTATAAATCCGTTTACATTATATAAGGAAAGTCACCAGATTTTTTTATTTATATTGCTCTATTATGACGCTCCAGGGTTTGAAGGCTTCTACATTATATAAGTAAAAATCCGTTTACATTATATAAGGAAAGTCACCAGATCCGTTTACATTATAAATCCGTTTACATTATAAATCCGTTTACATTATATGAGGAAAGTCACCAGATTTTTTATTTATATTTCTCTATTAAGACGCTCCAGGATTTGAAGGCTTCTACATTATATAAGGAAAAATCCGTTTACATTATAGAAGGAAAGTCACCAGATCCGTTTATATTATATAAGGAAAGTCACCAGATTTTTTATTTATATTGCTCTATTAAGACGCTCCAGGGTTTGAAGGCTTTTACATTATATAAGGAAAAATCCGTTTACATTATATGAGGAAAGTCGCCAGATCCGTTTACATTATATAAGGAAAGTCACCAGATTTTTTATTTATATTGCTCTTTTAAGACGCTCCAGGATTTGAAGGCTTCTACATTATATAAGGAAAAATCCGTCTACATTATAAAAGGAAAGTCACCAGATCCGTTTACATTATAAATCCGTTTACATTATATAAGGAAAGTCACCAGATTTTTTATTTATATTGATCTATTAAGACTCTCCAGGGTTTGAAGGCTTCTACATTATATAAGGAAAAATCCGTTTACATTATATAAGGAAAGTCACCAGATCCGTTTACATTAAAAATCCGTTTACATTATATAAGGAAAGTCACCAGATCCGTTTATATTATATAAGGAAAGTCACCAGATTTTTTATTTATATTGCTCTATTAAGACGCTCCAGAGTTTGAAGGCTTCTACATTATATAAGGAAAAATCCGTTTACATTATATGAGGAAAGTCGCCAGATCCGTTTACATTATATAAGGAAAGTCACCAGATTTTTTATTTATATTGCTCTTTTAAGACGCTCCAGGATTTGAAGGCTTCTACATTATATAAGGAAAAATCCGTTTACATTAAATAAGCAAAGTCAACAGATCCGTTTACATTATAAATCCGTTTACATTATATAAGGAAAGTCACCAGATTTTTTATTTATATTGCTCTATTAAGACGCTCCAGGGTTTGAAGGCTTCTACATTATATAAGGAAAAATCCGTTTACATTATATAAGGAAAGTCACCAGATCCGTTTACATTAAAAATCCGTTTACATTATATAAGGAAAGTCACCAGATCCGTTTACATTATAAATCCGTTTACATTATAAATCCGTTTACATTATATAAGGAAAGTCACCAGATTTTTTATTTATATTTCTCTATTAAGACGCCCCAGGATTTGAAGGCTTATACATTTCATAAGGAAAAATCCGTTTACATTATATAAGGAAAATCACCAGATCCATTTACATTATATAATTAAATTCACCAGATTTTTTATTTTTATTGCTCTATTAAGACGCTCCAGGGTTTGAAGGCTTCTACATTATATAAGGAAAAATCCGTTTACATTATATAAAGAAAGTCACCAGATTCGTTTACATTATAAATCCGTTTACATTATATAAGGAAAGACATACGATTTTTTTATTTATATTGCTCTATTAAGACGCTCCAGGGTTTGAAGGCTTCTACATTATATAAGGAAAAATCCATTTACATTATATAAGGAAAGTCACCAGATCCGTTTACATTATATAAGGAAAGTCACCAGATTTTTTATTTATATTGCTCTATTAAGACGCTCCAGGGTTTGAAGGCTTCTACATTATATAAGGAAAAATCCGTTTACATTATATAAGGAAAGTCACCAGATCCGTTTACATTATAAATCCGTTTACATTATATAAGGAAAGTCCCCAGATTTTTTATTTATATTGCTCTATTAAGACGCTCCAGGGTTTGAAGGCTTCTACATTATATAAGGAAAAATCCGTTTACATTATATAAGGAAAGTCACCAGATCCGTTTACATTATAAATCCGTTTACATTATATAAGGAAAGTCACCAGATTTATTATTTATATTGCTCTATTAAGACGCTCCAGGGTTTGAAGGCTTCTACATTATATAAGGAAAAATCCGTTTACATTATATAAGGAAAGTCACCAGATCCGTTTACATTATAAATCCGTTTACATTATATAAAGAAAGTCACCAGATTTGTTATTTATATTGCTCTATTAAGACGCTCCAGGGTTTGAAGGCTTCTACATTATATAAGGAAAAATCCGTTTACATTATATAAGGAAAGTCACCAGATCCGTTTACATTATAAATCCGTTTACATTATATAAGGAAAGTCCCCAGATTTTTTATTTATATTGCTCTATTAAGACGCTCCAGGGTTTGAAGGCTTCTACATTATATAAGGAAAAATTCGTTTACATTATATAAGGAAAGTCACCAGATCCGTTTACATTATAAATCCGTTTACATTATATAAGAAAAGCCACCAGATTTTTTATTTATATTGCTCTATTAAGACGCTCCAGGGTTTGAAGGCTTCTACAATATATAAGGAAAAATCCGTTTACATTATATAAGGAAAGTCACCAGATCCGTTTACATTATAAATCCGTTTACATTATATAAGGAAAGTCAACCGATTTTTTATTTATATTGCTCTATTAAGACGCTCCAGGGTTTGAAGGCTTCTACATTATATAAGGAAAAATCCGTTTACATTATATAAGGAAAGTCACCAGATCCGTTTACATTATAAATCCGTTTACATTATATAAGGAAAGTCACCAGATTTTTTTATTTATATTGCTCTATTATGACGCTCCAGGGTTTGAAGGCTTCTACATTATATAAGTAAAAATCCGTTTACATTATATAAGGAAAGTCACCAGATCCGTTTACATTATAAATCCGTTTACATTATATGAGGAAAGTCACCAGATTTTTTATTTATATTTCTCTATTAAGACGCTCCAGGATTTGAAGGCTTCTACATTATATAAGGAAAAATCCGTTTACATTATATAAGGAAAGTCACCAGATCCGTTTATATTATATAAGGAAAGTCACCAGATTTTTTATTTATATTGCTCTATTAAGACGCTCCAGGGTTTGAAGGCTTCTACATTATATAAGGAAAAATCCGTTTACATTATATGAGGAAAGTCGCCAGATCCGTTTACATTATATAAGGAAAGTCACCAGATTTTTTATTTATATTTCTCTTTTAAGACGCTCCAGGATTTGAAGGCTTCTACATTATATAAGGAAAAATCCGTCTACATTATAAAAGGAAAGTCACCAGATCCGTTTACATTATAAATCCGTTTACATTATATAAGGAAAGTCACCAGATTTTTTATTTATATTGATCTATTAAGACGCTCCAGGGTTTGAAGGCTTCTACATTATATAAGGAAAAATCCGTTTACATTATATAAGGAAAGTCACCAGATCCGTTTACATTAAAAATCCGTTTACATTATATAAGGAAAGTCACCAGATCCGTTTATATTATATAAGGAAAGTCACCAGATTTTTTATTTATATTGCTCTATTAAGACGCTCCAGGGTTTGAAGGCTTCTACATTATATAAGGAAAAATCCGTTTACATTATATGAGGAAAGTCGCCAGATCCGTTTACATTATATAAGGAAAGTCACCAGATTTTTTATTTATATTGCTCTTTTAAGACGCTCCAGGATTTGAAGGCTTCTACATTATATAAGGAAAAATCCGTTTACATTAAATAAGCAAAGTCAACAGATCCGTTTACATTATAAATCCGTTTACATTATATAAGGAAAGTCACCAGATTTTTTATTTATATTGCTCTATTAAGACGCTCCAGGGTTTGAAGGCTTCTACATTATATAAGGAAAAATCCGTTTACATTATATAAGGAAAGTCACCAGATCCGTTTACATTAAAAATCCGTTTACATTATATAAGGAAAGTCACCAGATCCGTTTACATTATAAATCCGTTTACATTATAAATCCGTTTACATTATATAAGGAAAGTCACCAGATTTTTTATTTATATTTCTCTATTAAGACGCCCCAGGATTTGAAGGCTTATACATTTCATAAGGAAAAATCCGTTTACATTATATAAGGAAAATCACCAGATCCATTTACATTATATAATTAAATTCACCAGATTTTTTATTTTTATTGCTCTATTAAGACGCTCCAGGGTTTGAAGGCTTCTACGTTATATAAGGAAAAATCCGTTTACATTATATAAGGAAAGTCACCAGATCCGTTTACATTATAAATCCGTTTACATTATATAAGGAAAGACATACGATTTTTTTATTTATATTGCTCTATTAAGACGCTCCAGGGTTTGAAGGCTTCTACATTATATAAGGAAAAATCCATTTACATTATATAAGGAAAGTCACCAGATCCGTTTACATTATATAAGGAAAGTCACCAGATTTTTTATTTATATTGCTCTATTAAGACGCTCCAGGGTTTGAAGGCTTCTACATTATATAAGGAAAAATCCGTTTACATTATATAAGGAAAGTCACCAGATCCGTTTACATTATAAATCCGTTTACATTATATAAGGAAAGTCCCCAGATTTTTTATTTATATTGCTCTATTAAGACGCTCCAGGGTTTGAAGGCTTCTACATTATATAAGGAAAAATTCGTTTACATTATATAAGGAAAGTCACCAGATCCGTTTACATTATAAATCCGTTTACATTATATAAGAAAAGCCACCAGATTTTTTATTTATATTGCTGTATTAAGACGCTTCAGGGTTTGAAGGCTTCTACGTTATATAAGGAAAAATCCGTTTACATTATATAAGGAAAGTCACCAGATCCGTTTACATTATAAATCCGTTTACATTATATAAGGAAAGTCACCAGATTTATTATTTATATTGCTCTATTAAGACGCTCCAGGGTTTGAAGGCTTCTACATTATATAAGGAAAAATCCTTTTATATTATATAAGGAAAGTCACCAGATCCGTTTACATTATAAATCCGTTTACATTATATAAGGAAAGTCACCAGATTTTTTATTTATATTGCTCTATTAAGACGCTCCAGGATTTGAAGGCTTCTACATTATATAAGGAAAAATCCGTTTACATTATATAAGGAAAGTCACCAGATCCGATTACATTATAAATCCGTTTACATTATATAAGGAAAGTCACCAGATCCGATTACATTATATATCCGTTTACATTATATAAGGAAAGTCACCAGATTTTTTTATTTATATTGCTCTATTAAGACGCTCCAGGGTTTGAAGGCTTCTACATTATATAAGGAAAAATCCGTTTACATTATATAAGGAAAGTCACCAGATCCGTTTACATTATAAATCCGTTTGCATTATATAAATAAAGTCCCCAGATTTTTTATTTATATTGCTCTATTAAGACGTTCCAGGGTTTGAAGGCTTCTACATTATATAAGGAAAAATCCGTTTACATTATATAAGGAAAGTCACCAGATCCGTTTACATTATAAATCCGTTTACATTATATAAGGAAAGTCACCAGATTTATTATTTATATTGCTCTATTAAGACGCTCCAGGGTTTGAAGGCTTCTACATTATATAAGGAAAAATCCGTTTACATTATATAAGGAAAGTCACCAGATCCGTTTACATTATAAATCCGTTTACATTATATAAATAAAGTCACCAGATTTTTTATTTATATTGCTCTATTAAGACGCTCCAGGGTTTGAAGGCTTCTACATTATATAAGGAAAAATCCGTTTACATTATATAAGGAAAGTCACCAGATCCGTTTACATTATAAATCCGTTTACATTATATAAGGAAAGTCCCCAGATTTTTTATTTATATTGCTCTATTAAGACGCTCCAGGGTTTGAAGGCTTCTACATTATATAAGGAAAAATTCGTTTACATTATATAAGGAAAGTCACCAGATCCGTTTACATTATAAATCCGTTTACATTATATAAGAAAAGCCACCAGATTTTTTATTTATATTGCTCTATTAAGACGCTCCAGGGTTTGAAGGCTTCTACATTATATAAGGAAAAATCCGTTTACATTATATAAGGAAATTCACCAGATCCGTTTACATTATAAATCCGTTTACATTATATAAGGAAAGTCAGCCGATTTTTTATTTATATTGCTCTATTAAGACGCTCCAGGGTTTGAAGGCTTCTACATTATATAAGGAAAAATCCGTTTACATTATATAAGGAAAGTCACCAGATCCGTTTACATTATAAATCCGTTTACATTATATAAGGAAAGTCACCAGATTTTTTTATTTATATTGCTCTATTATGACGCTCCAGGGTTTGAAGGCTTCTACATTATATAAGGAAAAATCCGTTTACATTATATAAGGAAAGTCACCAGATCCGTTTACATTATAAATCCGTTTGCATTATATAAGGAAAGTCCCCAGATTTTTTATTTATATTGCTCTATTAAGACGCTCCAGGGTTTGAAGGCTTCTACATTATATAAGGGAAAATTCGTTTACATTATATAAGGAAAGTCACCAGATCCGTTTACATTATAAATCCGTTTACATTATATAAGGAAAGTCACCAGATGTTTTATTTATATTCCTCTATTAAGACGCTCCAGGGTTTGAAGGCTTCTACATTATATAAGGAAAAATTCGTTTACATTATATAAGGAAAGTCACCAGATCCGTTTACATTATAAATCCGTTTACATTATATAAGGAAAGTCACCAGATTTTTTATTTATATTGCTCTATTAAGACGCCCCAGGATTTGAAGGCTTATACATTTCATAAGGAAAAATCCGTTTACATTATATAAGGAAAATCACCAGATCCATTTACATTATATAAGGAAATTCACCAGATTTTTTATTTTTATTGCTCTATTAAGACGCTCCAGGGTTTGAAGGCTTCTACATTATATAAGGAAAAATCCGCTTACATTATGTAAAGAAAGTCACCAGATTCGTTTACATTATAAATCCGTTTACATTATATAAGGAAAGACATACGATTTTTTTATTTATATTGCTCTATTAAGACGCTCCAGTGTTTGAAGGTTTCTACATTATATAAGGAAAAATCCGTTTACATTATATAAGGAAAGTCACCAGATCCGTTTACATTATAAATCCGTTTACATTATATAAGGAACGTCACCAGATTTTTTATTTATATTGCTCTATTAAGACGCTCCAGGGTTTGAAGGCTTCTAGATTATATAAGGAAAAATCCTTTTATATTATATAAGGAAAGTCACCAGATCCGTTTACATTATAAATCCGTTTACATTATATAAGGAAAGTCACCAGATTTTTTATTTATATTGCTCTATTAAGACGCTCCAGGATTTGAAGGCTTCTACATTATATAAGGAAAAATCCGTTTACATTATATAAGGAAAGTCACCAGATCCGATTACATTATAAATCCGTTTACATTATATAAGGAAAGTCACCAGATCCGATTACATTATAAATCCGTTTACATTATATAAGGAAAGTCACCAGATTTTTTTATTTATATTGCTCTATTAAGACGCTCCAGGGTTTGAAGGCTTCTACATTATATAAGGAAAAATCCGTTTACATTATATAAGGAAAGTCACCAGATCCGTTTACATTATAAATCCGTTTGCATTATATAAATAAAGTCCCCAGATTTTTTATTTATATTGCTCTATTAAGACGCTCCAGGGTTTGAAGGCTTCTACATTATATAAGGAAAAATCCGTTTACATTATATAAGGAAAGTCACCAGATCCGTTTTCATTATAAATCCGTTTACATTATATAAGGAAAGTCACCAGATTTATTATTTATATTGCTCTATTAAGACGCTCCAGGGTTTGAAGGCTTCTACATTATATAAGGATAAATCCGTTTACATTATATAAGGAAAGTCACCAGATCCGTTTACATTATAAATCCGTTTACATTATATAAAGAAAGTCACCAGATTTTTTATTTATATTGCTCTATTAAGACGCTCCAGGGTTTGAAGGCTTCTACATTATATAAGGAAAAATCCGTTTACATTATATAAGGAAAGTCACCAGATCCGTTTACATTATAAATCCGTTTACATTATATAAGGAAAGTCCCCAGATTTTTTATTTATATTGCTCTATTAAGACGCTCCAGGGTTTGAAGGCTTCTACATTATATAAGGAAAAATTCGTTTACATTATATAAGGAAAGTCACCAGATCCGTTTACATTATAAATCCGTTTACATTATATAAGAAAAGCCACCAGATTTTTTATTTATATTGCTCTATTAAGACGCTCCAGGGTTTGAAGGCTTCTACATTATATAAGGAAAAATCCGTTTACATTATATAAGGAAATTCACCAGATCCGTTTACATTATAAATCCGTTTACATTATATAAGGAAAGTCAGCCGATTTTTTATTTATATTGCTCTATTAAGACGCTCCAGGGTTTGAAGGCTTCTACATTATATAAGGAAAAATCCGTTTACATTATATAAGGAAAGTCACCAGATCCGTTTACATTATAAATCCGTTTACATTATATAAGGAAAGTCACCAGATTTTTTTATTTATATTGCTCTATTATGACGCTCCAGGGTTTGAAGGCTTCTACATTATATAAGGAAAAATCCGTTTACATTATATAAGGAAAGTCACCAGATCCGTTTACATTATAAATCCGTTTGCATTATATAAGGAAAGTCCCCAGATTTTTTATTTATATTGCTCTATTAAGACGCTCCAGGGTTTGAAGGCTTCTACATTATATAAGGAAAAATTCGTTTACATTATATAAGGAAAGTCACCAGATCCGTTTACATTATAAATCCGTTTACATTATATAAGGAAAGTCACCAGATGTTTTATTTATATTCCTCTATTAAGACGCTCCAGGGTTTGAAGGCTTCTACATTATATAAGGAAAAATTCGTTTACATTATATAAGGAAAGTCACCAGATCCGTTTACATTTTAAATCCGTTTACATTATATAAGGAAAGTCACCAGATTTTTTATTTATATTGCTCTATTAAGACGCCCCAGGATTTGAAGGCTTATACATTTCATAAGGAAAAATCCGTTTACATTATATAAGGAAAATCACCAGATCCATTTACATTATATAAGGAAATTCACCAGATTTTTTATTTTTATTGCTCTATTAAGACGCTCCAGGGTTTGAAGGCTTCTACATTATATAAGGAAAAATCCGCTTACATTATGTAAAGAAAGTCACCAGATTCGTTTACATTATAAATCCGTTTACATTATATAAGGAAAGACATACGATTTTTTTATTTATATTGCTCTATTAAGACGCTCCAGTGTTTGAAGTTTTCTACATTATATAAGGAAAAATCCGTTTACATTATATAAGGAAAGTCACCAGATCCGTTTACATTATAAATCCGTTTACATTATATAAGGAACGTCACCAGATTTTTTATTTATATTGCTCTATTAAGACGCTCCAGGGTTTGAAGGCTTCTAGATTATATAAGGAAAAATCCTTTTATATTATATAAGGAAAGTCACCAGATCCGTTTACATTATAAATCCGTTTACATTATATAAGGAAAGTCACCCGATTTTTTATTTATATTGCTCTATTAAGACGCTCCAGGATTTGAAGGCTTCTACATTATATAAGGAAAAATCCGTTTACATTATATAAGGAAAGTCACCAGATCCGATTACATTATAAATCCGTTTACATTATATAAGGAAAGTCACCAGATCCGATTACATTATAAATCCGTTTACATTATATAAGGAAAGTCACCAGATTTTTTTATTTATATTGCTCTATTAAGACGCTCCAGGGTTTGAAGGCTTCTACATTATATAAGGAAAAATCCGTTTACATTATATAAGGAAAGTCACCAGATCCGTTTACATTATAAATCCGTTTGCATTATATAAATAAAGTCCCCAGATTTTTTATTTATATTGCTCTATTAAGACGCTCCAGGGTTTGAAGGCTTCTACATTATATAAGGAAAAATCCGTTTACATTATATAAGGAAAGTCACCAGATCCGTTTACATTATAAATCCGTTTACATTATATAAGGAAAGTCACCAGATTTATTATTTATATTGCTCTATTAAGACGCTCCAGGGTTTGAAGGCTTCTACATTATATAAGGAAAAATCCGTTTACATTATATAAGGAAAGTCACCAGATCCGTTTACATTATAAATCCGTTTACATTATATAAAGAAAGTCACCAGATTTTTTATTTATATTGCTCTATTAAGACGCTCCAGGGTTTGAAGGCTTCTAAATTATATAAGGAAAAATCCGTTTACATTATATAAGGAAAGTCACCAGATCCGTTTACATTATAAATCCGTTTACATTATATAAGGAAAGTCCCCATATTTTGTATTTATATTGCTCTATTAAGACGCTCCAGGGTTTGAAGGCTTCTACATTATATAAGGAAAAATTCGTTTACATTATATAAGGAAAGTCACCAGATCCGTTTACATTATAAATCCGTTTACATTATATAAGAAAAGCCACCAGATTTTTTATTTATATTGCTCTATTAAGACGCTCCAGGGTTTGAAGGCTTCTACAATATATAAGGAAAAATCCGTTTACATTATATAAGGAAAGTCACCAGATCCGTTTACATTATAAATCCGTTTACATTATATAAGGAAAGTCAACCGATTTTTTATTTATATTGCTCTATTAAGACGCTCCAGGGTTTGAAGGCTTCTACATTATATAAGGAAAAATCCGTTTACATTATATAAGGAAAGTCACCAGATCCGTTTACATTATAAATCCGTTTACATTATATAAGGAAAGTCACCAGATTTTTTTATTTATATTGCTCTATTATGACGCTCCAGGGTTTGAAGGCTTCTACATTATATAAGTAAAAATCCGTTTACATTATATAAGGAAAGTCATCAGATCCGTTTACATTATAAATCCGTTTACATTATATGAGGAAAGTCACCAGATTTTTTATTTATATTTCTCTATTAAGACGCTCCAGGATTTGAAGGCTTCTACATTATATAAGGAAAAATCCGTTTACATTATATAAGGAAAGTCACCAGATCCGTTTATATTATATAAGGAAAGTCACCAGATTTTTTATTTATATTGCTCTTTTAAGACGCTCCAGGATTTGAAGGCTTCTACATTATATAAGGAAAAATCCGTCTACATTATAAAAGGAAAGTCACCAGATCCGTTTACATTATAAATCCGTTTACATTATATAAGGAAAGTCACCAGATTTTTTATTTATATTGATCTATTAAGACGCTCCAGGGTTTGAAGGCTTTTACATTATATAAGGAAAAATCCGTTTACATTAAATAAGGAAAGTCACCAGATCCGTTTACATTAAAAATCCGTTTACATTATATAAGGAAAGTCACCAGATCCGTTTACATTATAAATCCGTTTACATTATAAATCCGTTTACATTATATAAGGAAAGTCACCAGATTTTTTATTTATATTTCTCTATTAAGACGCCCCAGGATTTGAAGGCTTATACATTTCATAAGGAAAAATCCGTTTACATTATATAAGGAAAATCACCAGATCCATTTACATTATATAAGGAAATTCACCAGATTTTTTATTTTTATTGCTCTATTAAGACGCTCCAGGGTTTGAAGGCTTCTACATTATATAAGGAAAAATCCGTTTACATTATATAAAGAAAGTCACCAGATTCGTTTACATTATAAATCCGTTTACATTATATAAGGAAAGACATACGATTTTTTTATTTATATTGCTCTATTAAGACGCTCCAGTGTTTGAAGGTTTCTACATTATATAAGGAAAAATCCGTTTACATTATATAAGGAAAGTCACCAGATCCGTTTACATTATAAATCCGTTTACATTATATAAGGAACGTCACCAGATTTTTTATTTATATTGCTCTATTAAGACGCTCCAGGGTTTGAAGGCTTCTACATTATATAAGGAAAAATCCATTTACATTATATAAGGAAAGTCACCAGATCCGTTTACATTATATAAGGAAAGTCACCAGATTTTTTATTTATATTGCTCTATTAAGACGCTCCAGGGTTTGAAGGCTTCTACATTATATAAGGAAAAATCCGTTTACATTATATGAGGAAAGTCGCCAGATCCGTTTACATTATATAAGGAAAGTCACCAGATTTTTTATTTATATTGCTCTTTTAAGACGCTCCAGGATTTGAAGGCTTCTACATTATATAAGGAAAAATCCGTCTACATTATAAAAGGAAAGTCACCAGATCCGTTTACATTATAAATCCGTTTACATTATATAAGGAAAGTCACCAGATTTTTTATTTATATTGATCTATTAAGACGCTCCAGGGTTTGAAGGCTTCTACATTATATAAGGAAAAATCCGTTTACATTATATAAGGAAAGTCACCAGATCCGTTTACATTAAAAATCCGTTTACATTATATAAGGAAAGTCACCAGATCCGTTTATATTATATAAGGAAAGTCACCAGATTTTTTATTTATATTGCTCTATTAAGACGCTCCAGGGTTTGAAGGCTTCTACATTATATAAGGAAAAATCCGTTTACATTATATGAGGAAAGTCGCCAGATCCGTTTACATTATATAAGGAAAGTCACCAGATTTTTTATTTATATTGCTCTTTTAAGACGCTCCAGGATTTGAAGGCTTCTACATTATATAAGGAAAAATCCGTTTACATTAAATAAGCAAAGTCAACAGATCCGTTTACATTATAAATCCGTTTACATTATATAAGGAAAGTCACCAGATTTTTTATTTATATTGTTCTATTAAGACGCTCCAGGGTTTGAAGGCTTCTACATTATATAAGGAAAAATCCGTTTACATTATATAAGGAAAGTCACCAGATCCGTTTACATTAAAAATCCGTTTACATTATATAAGGAAAGTCACCAGATCCGTTTACATTATAAATCCGTTTACATTATAAATCCGTTTACATTATATAAGGAAAGTCACCAGATTTTTTATTTATATTTCTCTATTAAGACGCCCCAGGATTTGAAGGCTTATACATTTCATAAGGAAAAATCCGTTTACATTATATAAGGAAAATCACCAGATCCATTTACATTATATAAGGAAATTCACCAGATTTTTTATTTTTATTGCTCTATTAAGACGCTCCAGGGTTTGAAGGCTTCTACATTATATAAGGAAAAATCCGTTTACATTATATAAAGAAAGTCACCAGATTCGTTTACATTATAAATCCGTTTACATTATATAAGGAAAGACATACGATTTTTTTATTTATATTGCTCTATTAAGACGCTCCAGTGTTTGAAGGTTTCTACATTATATAAGGAAAAATCCGTTTACATTATATAAGGAAAGTCACCAGATCCGTTTACATTATAAATCCGTTTACATTATATAAGGAACGTCACCAGATTTTTTATTTATATTGCTCTATTAAGACGCTCCAGGGTTTGAAGGCTTCTACATTATATAAGGAAAAATCCATTTACATTATATAAGGAAAGTCACCAGATCCGTTTACATTATATAAGGAAAGTCACCAGATTTTTTATTTATATTGCTCTATTAAGACGCTCCAGGGTTTGAAGGCTTCTACATTATATAAGGAAAAATTCATTTACATTATATAAGGAAAGTCACCAGATCCGTTTACATTATAAATCCGTTTACATTATATAAGAAAAGCCACCAGATTTTTTATTTATATTGCTGTATTAAGACGCTTCAGGGTTTGAAGGCTTCTACGTTATATAAGGAAAAATCCGTTTACATTATATAAGGAAAGTCACCAGATCCGTTTACATTATAAATCCGTTTACATTATATAAGGAAAGTCACCAGATTTATTATTTATATTGCTCTATTAAGACGCTCCAGGGTTTGAAGGCTTCTACATTATATAAGGAAAAATCCTTTTATATTATATAAGGAAAGTCACCAGATCCGTTTACATTATAAATCCGTTTACATTATATAAGGAAAGTCACCAGATTTTTTATTTATATTGCTCTATTAAGACGCTCCAGGATTTGAAGGCTTCTACATTATATAAGGAAAAATCCGTTTACATTATATAAGGAAATTCACCAGATCCGATTACATTATAAATCCGTTTACATTATATAAGGAAAGTCACCAGATCCGATTACATTATATATCCGTTTACATTATATAAGGAAAGTCACCAGATTTTTTTATTTATATTGCTCTATTAAGACGCTCCAGGGTTTGAAGGCTTCTACATTATATAAGGAAAAATCCGTTTACATTATATAAGGAAAGTCACCAGATCCGTTTACATTATAAATCCGTTTGCATTATATAAATAAAGTCCCCAGATTTTTTATTTATATTGCTCTATTAAGACGCTCCAGGGTTTGAAGGCTTCTACATTATATAAGGAAAAATCCGTTTACATTATATAAGGAAAGTCACCAGATCCGTTTACATTATAAATCCGTTTACATTATATAAGGAAAGTCACCAGATATATTATTTATATTGCTCTATTAAGACGCTCCAGGGTTTGAAGGCTTCTACATTATATAAGGAAAAATCCGTTTACATTATATAAGGAAAGTCACCAGATCCGTTTACATTATAAATCCGTTTACATTATATAAAGAAAGTCACCAGATTTTTTATTTATATTGCTCTATTAAGACGCTCCAGGGTTTGAAGGCTTCTACATTATATAAGGAAAAATCCGTTTACATTATATAAGGAAAGTCACCAGATCCGTTTACATTATAAATCCGTTTACATTAAATAAGGAAAGTCCCCAGATTTTTTATTTATATTGCTCTATTAAGACGCTCCAGGGTTTGAAGGCTTCTACATTATATAAGGAAAAATTCGTTTACATTATATAAGGAAAGTCACCAGATCCGTTTACATTATAAATCCGTTTACATTATATAAGAAAAGCCACCAGATTTTTTATTTATATTGCTCTATTAAGACGCTCCAGGGTTTGAAGGCTTCTACATTATATAAGGAAAAATCCGTTTACATTATATAAGGAAATTCACCAGATCCGTTTACATTATATAAGGAAAGTCAGCCGATTTTTTATTTATATTGCTCTATTAAGACGCTCCAGGGTTTGACGGCTTCTACATTATATAAGGAAAAATCCGTTTACATTATATAAGGAAAGTCACCAGATCCGTTTACATTATAAATCCGTTTACATTATATAAGGAAAGTCACCAGATTTTTTTATTTATATTGCTCTATTATGACGCTCCAGGGTTTGAAGGCTTCTACATTATATAAGGAAAAATCCGTTTACATTATATAAGGAAAGTCACCAGATCCGTTTACATTATAAATCCGTTTGCATTATATAAGGAAAGTCCCCAGATTTTTTATTTATATTGCTCTATTAAGACGCTCCAGGGTTTGAAGGCTTCTACATTATATAAGGAAAAATTCGTTTACATTATATAAGGAAAGTCACCAGATCCGTTTACATTATAAATCCGTTTACATTATATAAGGAAAGTCACCAGATGTTTTATTTATATTCCTCTATTAAGACGCTCCAGGGTTTGAAGGCTTCTACATTATATAAGGAAAAATTCGTTTACATTATATAAGGAAAGTCACCAGATCCGTTTACATTATAAATCCGTTTACATTATATAAGGAAAGTCACCAGATTTTTTATTTATATTGCTCTATTAAGACGCCCCAGGATTTGAAGGCTTATACATTTCATAAGGAAAAATCCGTTTACATTATATAAGGAAAATCACCAGATCCATTTACATTATATAAGGAAATTCACCAGATTTTTTATTTTTATTGCTCTATTAAGACGCTCCAGGGTTTGAAGGCTTCTACATTATATAAGGAAAAATCCGCTTACATTATGTAAAGAAAGTCACCAGATTCGTTTACATTATAAATCCGTTTACATTATATAAGGAAAGACATACGATTTTTTTATTTATATTGCTCTATTAAGACGCTCCAGTGTTTGAAGGTTTCTACATTATATAAGGAAAAATCCGTTTACATTATATAAGGAAAGTCACCAGATCCGTTTACATTATAAATCCGTTTACATTATATAAGGAACGTCACCAGATTTTTTATTTATATTGCTCTATTAAGACGCTCCAGGGTTTGAAGGCTTCTACATTATATAAGGAAAAATCCTTTTATATTATATAAGGAAAGTCACCAGATCCGTTTACATTATAAATCCGTTTACATTATATAAGGAAAGTCACCAGATTTTTTATTTATATTGCTCTATTAAGACGCTCCAGGATTTGAAGGCTTCTACATTATATAAGGAAAAATCCGTTTACATTATATAAGGAAAGTCACCAGATCCGATTACATTATAAATCCGTTTACATTATATAAGGAAAGTCACCAGATCCGATTACATTATAAATCCGTTTACATTATATAAGGAAAGTCACCAGATTTTTTTATTTATATTGCTCTATTAAGACGCTCCAGGGTTTGAAGGCTTCTACATTATATAAGGAAAAATCCGTTTACATTATATAAGGAAAGTCACCAGATCCGTTTACATTATAAATCCGTTTGCATTATATAAATAAAGTCCCCAGATTTTTTATTTATATTGCTCTATTAAGACGCTCCAGGGTTTGAAGGCTTCTACATTATATAAGGAAAAATCCGTTTACATTATATAAGGAAAGTCACCAGATCCGTTTACATTATAAATCCGTTTACATTATATAAGGAAAGTCACCAGATTTATTATTTATATTGCTCTATTAAGACGCTCCAGGGTTTGAAGGCTTCTACATTATATAAGGAAAAATCCGTTTACATTATATAAGGAAAGTCACCAGATCCGTTTACATTATAAATCCGTTTACATTATATAAAGAAAGTCACCAGATTTTTTATTTATATTGCTCTATTAAGACGCTCCAGGGTTTGAAGGCTTCTACATTATATAAGGAAAAATCCGTTTACATTATATAAGGAAAGTCACCAGATCCGTTTACATTATAAATCCGTTTACATTATATAAGGAAAGTCCCCAGATTTTTTATTTATATTGCTCTATTAAGACGCTCCAGGGTTTGAAGGCTGCTACATTATATAAGGAAAAATTCGTTTACATTATATAAGGAAAGTCACCAGATCCGTTTACATTATAAATCCGTTTACATTATATAAGAAAAGCCACCAGATTTTTTATTTATATTGCTCTATTAAGACGCTCCAGGGTTTGAAGGCTTCTACAATATATAAGGAAAAATCCGTTTACATTATATAAGGAAAGTCACCAGATCCGTTTACATTATAAATCCGTTTACATTATATAAGGAAAGTCAACCGATTTTTTATTTATATTGCTCTATTAAGACGCTCCAGGGTTTGAAGGCTTCTACATTATATAAGGAAAAATCCGTTTACATTATATAAGGAAAGTCACCAGATCCGTTTACATTATAAATCCGTTTACATTATATAAGGAAAGTCACCAGATTTTTTTATTTATATTGCTCTATTATGACGCTCCAGGGTTTGAAGGCTTCTACATTATATAAGTAAAAATCCGTTTACATTATATAAGGAAAGTCATCAGATCCGTTTACATTATAAATCCGTTTACATTATATGAGGAAAGTCACCAGATTTTTTATTTATATTTCTCTATTAAGACGCTCCAGGATTTGAAGGCTTCTACATTATATAAGGAAAAATCCGTTTACATTATATAAGGAAAGTCACCAGATCCGTTTATATTATATAAGGAAAGTCACCAGATTTTTTATTTATATTGCTCTATTAAGACGCTCCAGGGTTTGAAGGCTTCTACATTATATAAGGAAAAATCCGTTTACATTATATAAGGAAAGTCACCAGATTTTTTATTTATATTGCTCTTTTAAGACGCTCCAGGATTTGAAGGCTTCTACATTATATAAGGAAAAATCCGTCTACATTATAAAAGGAAAGTCACCAGATCCGTTTACATTATAAATCCGTTTACATTATATAAGGAAAGTCACCAGATTTTTTATTTATATTGATCTATTAAGACGCTCCAGGGTTTGAAGGCTTTTACATTATATAAGGAAAAATCCGTTTACATTAAATAAGCAAAGTCAACAGATCCGTTTACATTATAAATCCGTTTACATTATATAAGGAAAGTCACCAGATTTTTTATTTATATTGCTCTATTAAGACGCTCCAGGGTTTGAAGGCTTCTACATTATATAAGGAAAAATCCGTTTACATTATATAAGGAAAGTCACCAGATCCGTTTACATTAAAAATCCGTTTACATTATATAAGGAAAGTCACCAGATCCGTTTACATTATAAATCCGTTTACATTATAAATCCGTTTACATTATATAAGGAAAGTCACCAGATTTTTTATTTATATTTCTCTATTAAGACGCCCCAGGATTTGAAGGCTTATACATTTCATAAGGAAAAATCCGTTTACATTATATAAGGAAAATCACCAGATCCATTTACATTATATAAGGAAATTCACCAGATTTTTTATTTTTATTGCTCTATTAAGACGCTCCAGGGTTTGAAGGCTTCTACATTATATAAGGAAAAATCCGTTTACATTATATAAAGAAAGTCACCAGATTCGTTTACATTATAAATCCGTTTACATTATATAAGGAAAGACATACGATTTTTTTATTTATATTGCTCTATTAAGACGCTCCAGTGTTTGAAGGTTTCTACATTATATAAGGAAAAATCCGTTTACATTATATAAGGAAAGTCACCAGATCCGTTTACATTATAAATCCGTTTACATTATATAAGGAACGTCACCAGATTTTTTATTTATATTGCTCTATTAAGACGCTCCAGGGTTTGAAGGCTTCTACATTATATAAGGAAAAATCCATTTACATTATATAAGGAAAGTCACCAGATCCGTTTACATTATATAAGGAAAGTCACCAGATTTTTTATTTATATTGCTCTATTAAGACGCTCCAGGGTTTGAAGGCTTCTACATTATATAAGGAAAAATCAATTTACATTATATAAGGAAAGTCACCAGATCCGTTTACATTATAAATCCGTTTACATTATATAAGGAAAGTCCCCAGATTTTTTATTTATATTGTTCTATTAAGACGCTCCAGGGTTTGAAGGCTTCTACATTATATAAGGAAAAATTCGTTTACATTATATAAGGAAAGTCACCAGATCCGTTTACATTATAATTCCGTTTACATTATATAAGAAAAGCCAACAGATTTTTTATTTATATTGCTGTATTAAGACGCTTCAGGGTTTGAAGGCTTCTACGTTATATAAGGAAAAATCCGTTTACATTATATAAGGAAAGTCACCAGATCCGTTTACATTATAAATCCGTTTACATTATATAAGGAAAGTCACCAGATTTATTATTTATATTGCTCTATTAAGACGCTCCAGGGTTTGAAGGCTTCTACATTATATAAGGAAAAATCCGTTTACATTATATAAGGAAATTCACCAGATCCGTTTACATTATAAATCCGTTTACATTATATAAGGAAAGTCAACCGATTTTTTATTTATATTGCTCTATTAAGACGCTCCAGGGTTTGAAGGCTTCTACATTATATAAGGAAAAATCCGTTTACATTATATAAGGAAAGTCACCAGATCCGTTTACATTATAAATCCGTTTACATTATATAAGGAAAGTCACCAGATTTTTTTATTTATATTGCTCTATTATGACGCTCCAGGGTTTGAAGGCTTCTACATTATATAAGGAAAAATCCGTTTACATTATATAAGGAAAGTCACCAGATCCGTTTACATTATAAATCCGTTTGCATTATATAAGGAAAGTCCCCAGATTTTTTATTTATATTGCTCTATTAAGACGCTCCAGGGTTTGAAGGCTTCTACATTATATAAGGAAAAATTCGTTTACATTATATAAGGAAAGTCACCAGATCCGTTTACATTATAAATCCGTTTACATTATATAAGGAAAGTCACCAGATGTTTTATTTATATTGCTCTATTAAGACGCTCCAGGGTTTGAAGGCTTCTACATTATATAAGGAAAAATTCGTTTACATTATATAAGGAAAGTCACCAGATCCGTTTACATTATAAATCCGTTTACATTATATAAGGAAAGTCACCAGATTTTTTATTTATATTGCTCTATTAAGACGCTCCATGGTTTGAAGGCTTCTACATTATATAAGGAAAAATCCGTTTACATTATATAAGGAAAGTCACCAGATCAGTTTACGTTATAAATCCGTTTACATTATATAAGGAAAGTCAACCGATTTTTTATTTATATTGCTCTATTAAGACGCTCCAGGGTTTGAAGGCTTCTACATTATATAAGGAAAAATCCGTTTATATTGTATAAGGAAAGTCACCAGATTTTTTATTTATATTGCTCTATTAAGACGCTCCAGGGTTTGAAGGCTTCTACATTATATAAGGAAAAATCCGTTTACATTATATAAGGAAAGTCACCAGATCCGTTTACATTATAAATCCGTTTACATTATATACGGAAAGTCACCAGATCCGTTTACATTATTAATCCGTATACATTATATAAGGAAAGTCTCCAGATTTTTTATTTATATTGCTCTATTAAGACGCTCCAGGATTTGAAGGCTTCTACATTATATAAGTAAAAATCCGTTTACATTATATAAGGAAAGTCACCAGATCCGTTTACATTATAAATCCGTTTACATTATATGAGGAAAGTCACCAGATTTTTTATTTATATTTCTCTATTAAGACGCTCCAGGATTTGAAGGCTTCTACATTATATAAGGAAAAATCCGTTTACATTATATAAGGAAAGTCACCAGATCCGTTTATATTATATAAGGAAAGTCACCAGATTTTTTATTTATATTGCTCTATTAAGACGCTCCAGGGTTTGAAGGCTTCTACATTATATAAGGAAAAATCCGTTTACATTATATAAGGAAAGTCACCAGATCCGTTTACATTATAAATCCGTTTACATTAGATGAGGAAAGTCACCAGATTTTTTATTTATATTTCTCTATTAAGACGCTACAGGATTTGAAGGCTTCTACATTATATAAGGAAAAATCCGTTTACATTATATAAGGAAAGTCACCAGATCCGTTTATATTATATAAGGAAAGTCACCAGATTTTTTATTTATATTGCTCTATTAAGACGCTCCAGGGTTTGAAGGCTTCTACATTATATAAGGAAAAATCCGTTTACATTATATGAGGAAAGTCGCCAGATCCGTTTACATTATATAAGGAAAGTCACCAGATTTTTTATTTATATTGCTCTATTAAGACGCTCCAGGGTTTGAAGGTTTCTACATTATATAAGGAAAAATCCGTTTACATTAAATAAGCAAAGTCAACAGATCCGTTTACATTATAAATCCGTTTACATTATATAAGGAAAGTCACCAGATTTTTTATTTATATTGCTCTATTAAGACGCTCCAGGGTTTGAAGGCTTCTACATTATATAAGGAAAAATCCGCTTACATTATATAAGGAAAGTCACCAGATCCGTTTACATTAAAAATCCGTTTACATTATAAATCCGTTTACATTATAAATCCGTTTACATTATATAAGGAAAGTCACCAGATTTTTTATTTATATTTCTCTATTAAGACGCCCCAGGATTTGAAGGCTTATACATTTCATAAGGAAAAATCCGTTTACATTATATAAGGAAATTCACCAGATCCATTTACATTATATAAGGAAATTCACCAGATTTTTTATTTTTATTGCTCTATTAAGACGCTCCAGGGTTTGAAGGCTTCTACATTATATAAGGAAAAATCCGCTTACATTATATAAGGAAAGTCACCAGATTCGTTTACATTATAAATCCGTTTACATTATATAAGGAAAGACATACGATTTTTTTATTTATATTGCTCTATTAAGACGCTCCAGTGTTTGAAGGTTTCTACATTATATAAGGAAAAATCCGTTTACATTATATAAGGAAAGTCACCAGATCCGTTTACATTATAAATCCGTTTACATTATATAAGGAACGTCACCAGATTTTTTATTTATATTGCTCTATTAAGACGCTCCAGGGTTTGAAGGCTTCTACATTATATAAGGAAAAATCCATTTACATTAAATAAGGAAAGTCACCAGATCCGTTTTCATTATATATCCGTTTACATTATATAAGGAAAGTCACCAGATTTTTGATTTATATTGCTCTATTAAGACGCTCCAGGGTTTGAAGGCTTCTACATTATATAAGGAAAAATCCGTTTACATTATATAAGGAAAGTCACCAGATCCGTTTACATTAAAAATCCGTTTACATTATATAAGGAAAGTCACCAGATTTTTGATTTATATTGCTCTATTAAGACGCTCCAGAGTTTGAAGGCTTCAACATTATATAAGGAAAAATCCGTTTACATTATATAAGGAAAGTCACCAGATCCGTTTACATTATAAATCCGTTTAAATTATATAAGGAAAGTCACCAGATTTTTTATTTATATTGCTCTATTAAGACGCTCCAGGATTTGAAAGCTTCTACATTTCATAAGGAAAAATCCGTTTACATTATATAAGGAAAGTCACCAGATCCGTTTACATTATATAAGGAAAGTCAACAGATTTTTTATTTATATTGCTCTATTAAGACGCCCCAGGATTTGAAGGCTTCTACGTTTCATAAGGAAAAATCCGTTTACATTATATAAGGAAAGTCACCAGATCCGTTTACATTATATAAGGAAATTCACCAGATTTTTTATTTATATTGCTCTATTAAGACGCTCCAGGGTTTGAAGGCTTCTACATTATATAAGGAAAAATCCGTTTACATTATATAAGGAAAGTCACCAGATCCGTTTACATTATAAATCCGTTTACATTATATAAGGAAAGTCACCAGATTTTATTTTTATATTGCTCTATTAAGACGCTCCAGGGTTTGCAGGCTTCTACATTATATAAGGAAAAATCCGTTTACATTATATAAGGAAAGTCACCAGATCCGTTTACATTATAAATCCGTTTACATTATATAAGGAAAGTCACCAGATTTTTTTATTTATATTGCTCTATTAAGACGCTCCAGGATTTGAAGGCTTCTACATTATATAAGGAAAAATCCGTTTACATTATATAAGGAAAGTCACCAGATCCGTTTACATTATAAATCCGTTTACATTATATAAGGAAAGTCACCAGATTATTTATTTATATTTCTCTATTAAGACGCTTCAGGACTTGAAGGCTTCTACATTATATAAGGAAAAATCCGTTTACATTATATAAGGAAAGTCACCAGATCCGTTTACATTATATAAGGAAAGTCACCAGATTTTTTATTTATATTGCTATATTAAGACGCTCCAGGGTTTGAAGGGTTCTACATTATATAAGGAGAAATCCGTTTACATTATATAAGGAAAGTCACCAGATCCGTTTACATTATAAATCCGTTTACATTATATAAGGAACGTCACCAGATTTTTTATTTATATTGCTCTATTAAGACGCTCTAGGGTTTGAAGGCTTCTACATTATATAAGGAAAAATCCGTTTACATTGTATAAGGAAAGTCACCAGATCCGTTTACATTATATAAGGAAAGTCACCAGATTTTTTATTTATATTGCTCTATTAAGACGCCCCAGGGTTTGAAGGCTTCTACATTATATAAGGAAAAATCCGTTTACATTATATAAGGAAAGTCACCACATCCGTTTACATTATAAATCCGTTTACATTATATAAGGAAAGTCACCAGATTTTTTATTTATATTTCTCTATTAAGACGCTCCAGGATTTGAAGGCTTCTACATTATATAAGGAAAAATCCGTTTACATTATATGAGGAAAGTCACCAGATCCGTTTACATTATATGAGGAAAGTCACCAGATTTTTTATTTATATTGCTCTATTAAGACGCTCCAGGGTTTGAAGGCTTCAACATTATATAAGGAAAAATCCGTTTACATTATATAAGGAAAGTCACCGGATCCGTTTACATTATATAAGGAAAGTCACCAGATTTTTTATTTATATTGCTCTATTAAGACGCTCCAGGGTTTGAAGGCTTCTACATTATATAAGGAAAAATCCGTTTACATTATATAAGGAAAGTCACCAGATCCGTTTACATTATATAAGGAAAGTCACCAGATTTTTTATTTATATTGCTATATTAAGACGCTCCAGGGTTTGAAGGGTTCTACATTATATAAGGAGAAATCCGTTTACATTATATAAGGAAAGTCACCAGATCCGTTTACATTATAAATCCTTTTACATTATATAAGGAAAGTCTTCAGAGTTTTCAGTTATATTGCTCTATTAAGACGCTCCAGGGTTTGAAGGCTTCTACATTATATAAGGAAAAATCCGTATACATTATATAAGGAAAGTCACCAGATCCGTTTACATTATAAATCCGTTTACATTATATAAGGAACGTCACCAGATTTTTTATTTATATTGCTCTATTAAGACGCTCTAGGGTTTGAAGGCTTCTACATTATATAAGGAAAAATCCGTTTACATTGTATAAGGAAAGTCACCAGATCCGTTTACATTATATAAGGAAAGTCACCAGATTTTTTATTTATATTGCTCTATTAAGACGCCCCAGGGTTTGAAGGCTTCTACATTATATAAGGAAAAATCCGTTTACATTATATGAGGAAAGTCACCAGATCCGTTTACATTATATGAGGAAAGTCACCAGATTTTTTATTTATATTGCTCTATTAAGACGCTCCAGGGTTTGAAGGCTTCAACATTATATAAGGAAAAATCCGTTTACATTATATAAGGAAAGTCACCGGATCCGTTTACATTATATAAGGAAAGTCACCAGATTTTTTATTTATATTGCTCTATTAAGACGCTCCAGGGTTTGAAGGCTTCTACATTATATAAGGAAAAATCCGTTTACATTATATAAGGAAAGTCACCAGATCCGTTTACATTATATAAGGAACGTCACCAGATTTTTTATTTATATTGCTCTATTAAGACGCTCCAGGGTTTGAAGGCTTCTACATTATATAAGGAAAAATCCGTTTACATTATATAAGGAAAGTCACCAGATCCGTTTACATTATAAATCCGTTTACATTATATAAGGAAAGTCACCGGATTTTTTATTTATATTGCTCTATTAAGACGCTCCAGGGTTTGGAGGCTTCTATATTATATAAGAAAATATCCGTTTACATTATATAAGGAAAGTCACCAGATCCGTTTACATTATAAATCCGTTTACATTATATAAGGAAAGTCACCAGATCCGTTTGCATTATAAATCCGTTTACATTATATAAGGAAAGTCACCAGATTTTTTATTTATATTTCTCTATTAAGACGCTCCAGGATTTGAAGGCTTCTGCATTATATAAGGAAAAATCCGTTTACATTATATAAGGAAAGTCACCAGATCCGTTTACATTATATAAGGAAAGTCACCAGATTTTTTATTTATATTGCTCTATTAAGACGCTCCAGGGTTTGAAGGCTTCTACATTTTATAAGGAAAAATCTGTTTACATTATATAAGTAAAGTCACCAGATCCGTTTACATTATAAATCCGTTTACATGATATAAGGAAAGTCACCAGATTTTTTTATTTATATTGCTCTATTAAGACGCTCCAGGGTTTGAAGGCTTCTACATTATATAAGGAAAAATCCGTTTACATTTTATAAGGAAAGTCACCAGATCCGTTTACATTATAAATCCGTTTACATTATATAAGGAAAGTCACCAGATTTTTTATTTATATTGCTCTATTAAGACGCTCCAGGGTTTGAAGGCTTCTACTGGAATTTCATATTTATAGCTAATTTTATAAATAAACTTATTTAAGTGAGGAAATCATTTTTTACAAATTAATTCATGTCTAACATTTAGTAGTGTTGTGATACGTCACAACACGTTAATATTTTATTATTCAAAATTGATATTTTTTTTTATAATTCATTAAATATTTTTTTTATTATTTTATTTTAGTTTTCATTTATTATTCAAAATTATCTTATTCAAAATTTCTTTTATTTTTTATATTCATTAATAGGCCAACTGTCTCATTTTCTAAATTCAATTGTAAAACACGCTGCTATTCATCCATGTTTATTTCATCTTTTGACTATGGCTGAATAGCAGCATCCCCTTTCTGACAGTTGGTAGGGTTTTAGTTTATTGCGGATACAGTAATGTGGATGACTTTTCCTTGATCCAAAAAGAGGTTGAATCCCCCCCTTTTTGGATCTTCCCTCTCGTTCTTGTGAGAGAGCGGGCAAATTTCACTCTCTCGAATATTCTACATGGGTGAAGGTAAGATCTGTTCATCTGTTGGTGGGCTCGCTTTGTCTTTAAGGCATGCCGAACCGAAACCATTCTCTTTTTATGAAAGTGTCTTTTGCATCCATTTGGATCGTCTTCAAGTAAAAAAAAATATTAATATTTTTTTCATTACATCAAAAATAAGTGTTGTGCTCTATTATATAAAAACAAGAGAGATCAATCATGCTTAAAGCATTGATTATGAAACACTTTCCAACTTCAATGTAATTTTATTTAAACAGCTTTAAAATGCAAGACATTCCTAAGTAATATTTTAAAACTTATCACAATACTACATTAATTTATTATATTTGAAAACCTAAACCTTCATCGAAAAAAATGAACTTCATTCAAATGACGGCATTGAAATATAAATTGCCTGGTTTAAACATCTCTAAAATGCGATACATTCCTCGGTAATATTTTTAAAATCATCATAATACTACAATAATTTATCATATTTGAAAATTTCATCGAAAACTACTGAAATTCATTCAAATGACGTCATAGAAAAAATAACATGCCTGGCTCTCTCTACAAAAGCAACATTTCATTCATAACATTTTCCCATTCATTTAGTACTGTGATGAACACAGTACTAAAATAATTTATTTCATTTAAAAACTTAAGACCATGGAACTGCAAGTAATTAAAGTCTAAAAAATCGTCCTTCTCTGTGTAAAATCAATGAATATTTATTTCATTCATATCAGCTATGCAGACTCCATGAGCAATTCTTATACAACTCATCCTACATATTTTGCTGTTTACATTTTACCTAAGTGAAAAATGGGCTTCGTTGCAGAAATAATCTAATTTGGATGATCATTTAAACTCAAATATATTGTAATTGCGTTGTTTCAGTATACATACTGGTGCACAGAATTTAAGCAAAAATAAAGCGGTTTTAGGACGAATACAACACAGGAATTAAAAAGAACTTACAAAATTACGATTTTGAGACAAGATGGATGCCATATTTTATTTTGAAGTGGGTCACGTGATCTTTTCACATCATGGTCACGTGATCACTTCATATAAGAGCTGTAATTATTATTTTAATTTTTATTTAAAAAACTACTGACTATATTTTGCTGAATTTTTTTTATATATTTTATGGAATAATTTGAATATTACCTAAAATTTTCGAAGCAATTTGTGAATTTTAAATCCGCTTAAAAAATGTTTGAAAAATTAGGTCCTATAGGGTTCAATGTATTTCATTTTTTCAATCCGGGTTCAATCCAAAACTAATTGGGTGATAGTATTCATTTATTTTCCCATTTGTCCTACAGACCGTATGAACAACATACTAAAATGTCTTTTTGATTAAGTCATTTTTACGGCAGTTATCGTGCTAACGGACAGACAGACAGAATGAACAAATTTTTGTGATTTATTTTTCTGTGATTGAATTATTTAAAAGAAATGCATAAAATGAAGTCAATTGTCTGTATTTGCTGACAAAATATGGATCTAAAAAGGATATGTGAATCTTTCAAGGCTTCAATGAGTCCCGCGCTGGCTAGAATATATATATATATATATATATATATATATATATATATATATATATATTTAGATATATATACAGTGCAGAAGTAAATTGAATTCGTAGCCCTCAAACAAAATTTGTTGATTGAGTGGTCTGATGCAAAAGTTATTTGATTGAAGTAAAGTGATGGGTATCGTCTTGATTTATCTTCGTACTTATAGATAATGTTATGATATGGAATCAAATTTGCTACCAACATTTATATGTGTACTGTGATCTGCACAAGTAGTAAAAGAAATAGATTTTTTAACACTTTACAGCAAAGTTGAAAAGTGTTTATGACTTTGTTCAATCTGCTTGTCTGTCTGTCTGTCCGTTAGCACGATAACTGCCGTAAAAAAGACTTAATCAAAATGAAATTTTAGTATGTTGTTCAGACGGTCTGTAGGACCTATGGGAATATAAATCAATAATATCACCCAATTAGTTTTGGATTGAACCCGGGTTGAAAAATGAAATACATTGAGCCCGCTATGGGACCTTATTTTTCAAACATTTTTTAAGCGGATTTAAAATTCACAAATTGCTTCGAAATTTTTAGGTAATATTCAAATTGTTCCATAAAATATATAAAAAAAAAAATTAGCGAAATATATTCAGTAGTTTTTTATATAAAAATTAAAATAATAATAAAATCTCTTATATGAAGCGATCACGTGGCCATGATATGAAAATATCACGTGACCACTTCAAAATAATATATGGCATCCATCTTGTCTCAAAATCGTGAATTTTTAAGTTCTTTTTAATTCGTGTGTTGTATTCGTCCTAAATCCGCTTTATTTTTGCCTAAATTCTGTGCATCAGTATGTATACTGAAACAACGCAATTACAATGTATTTGAGTTTAAATGCTCATCCAAATTTGATTATTTCTACAACGAAGCCTATTTTTCACCTATGTAAAATGTAAACAGCAAAATATATAGAATGAGTTGTATTAGAATTGCTGTATTTCTTTAACACAAAATCATTTAGTTCATGGAGTCTCCATAGCTGATATGAATCAAATATTCATTGATTTTACACACAGAAGGACGATTTTTTTCAATGAAGTTTTACGCATAGAGTTTAATTACGTGTAGCTCCATGGTCTTAATTTTTAAATAAAATAAATTATTATAGTATTCTGATAAATGACATGAATGGGAAAATGTTATGAATGAAATGCTGTTTTTATAGAGAGATCCAGGCGTGTTATTTTTTCTATGACGTCATTTGAATGAATTTCAGTTGTTTTCGATGAAGTTTTCAAATATAATAAATTATCGTAGTATTATGATAGTTTTAAAAATATTTCAGAGGAATGTATCGCATTTTAGAGATGTTTAAACCAGGCAATTATAATTCAATGACGTTATTTTAATGAAGTTCATTTTTTTCGATGAATGTTTAAGTTTTCAAATATAATAAATTAATGTAGTATTGTGATAAGTTTTAAAATATTACCGAGGAATGTATTGCATTTTAGACATGTTTAAATAAAATTGCATTAAAGTTGGAAAGTGTTTCATAATCAATGCTTTAAGCATGATTGATCTTTCTTGTTTGTTCTAGGCTGATAATCTTGATAAATATAAAAACATTTTGATAAAATAAATAAAGAATATTTTTATATCTATGGAGTTATAAATAATTTACTTTCAAACATCTTGGATCTAGGGATTTTACAAACGGATTTTTAGTGACCACAAAGCTAATGCTGGTGAAACAATGGAACAATTATAATATTATTATTTTGATTGCTTTTCAGATTGAATTGAAGACAAGGTACGTAATATAAAACAAAATTGTAGAAAATTAATTTTACATGTACTTGAAACATCTTATGTATATTGCAATTATAATTCAGTAATTTAATTTTAGGCGCTCACATGCAAAGATGGTCCATAATATAATTTAAAATACACAACGCATTGAACTATTTAAAATTATATACCTCACTATACGGTCCCATTCATTAAAGTTATTAAAATTTAATTAATTAAGTTCCCCTTCTTTTAATTGCATGTGAGTGACCGACCCAACTAGAAGTTGATAGGGGTTGTAAATTAAATTCATATCGCTTTATTAATTTCTCTTTACAGCCCTTATTACAACAAGTAGGTAAACGATACTTAGTACCCAGTAACATAAGTAACAGTGTATTATAATTAATAATATCTAGATTACCCGTTATAACATGCCCATGGTGTAATTCTTTCTATATATACAGGGTGTCGCAAAAACATTGAACTCGTCTTTTATTCCTTAAATATTGATCTTATATAATAAATTACAAAGAATTTTTTGAAATCGATTAAAATTTTCAAGAGAATTAAATTTTAAGAAATATAGAACTTAAATTTTCATACGCCCCCCCCCCCCCCCCGTACAAAACATTTCCATTGAGTAAAATGTGCCCCATACACTAATAAGGTGATGTACAAAATTTCGGCAAAGTCGTAACGGCATTATTGTTTGTGTCTCCACGGAACTGCATCGCCGATAACGAGCAAAGATAAGCCGTCCACATTTTTAACCTATTTTATAGGATGCTAGTTGTGCAGTAGAAACGCGCTCTATATATGACCGAGGTTAACACTTATCGGCCATGCAAATTTAATTATTTGCATACTTGGTATAAAAGAATTTGCATGCGAAATTTTGAGATGATCGGATTATTTTTAAGGGTGCTTCGTTTTTTTTTTTTGCAAAAGAGTATATATGTATGTATATATATATATATATATATATATATATATATATATATATATATATATATATATATGTACATACATACATACCACAGGGTGTCCCACAAAAAGTAAACAGTGGAAGATCTTTTAAACCGTTGGTTGTAGACCCATAGTTTCCATTGCAAAAATGCTTTAAATAAGGTAGAAAATTATGAAACAGTAAATTAGATGCTATACCATATTTTTGTAAAATGTTAAGAAAATTAATTTTTTATGCAGCCTCCTCTATAGAAAAAATTCAAATTATAAGAATGCTGTCAGTACTTCATTTAGTCAAATTAAAGGACAGTTTTCTTTTTAAAAGTTCAAGGATCCTAGGCGTTTGCATTTCGAGGCACTTGAATACGTCGAATAGTAAGCAACCACGTCGAAAATTAAGCAATGTTCTTTAGCATTTGTGTATATTTTGAGCATTCCGTTTCACCGATGCTTGAAGATGATTGGCTGAGGCGATGATCTAGGGATTGGTCTGCGTTATCTTTGTCAATGGACGTCAACAGAATTATTGCTAAGAGAAAATGTGAAGAAGAAAGTGTAAAGTGGAGAGAGAAGGAGAAAGTGATGTCTGGTTTCTAGTGCAAGTACACGTAGTTCATTCCTATTTAGTGGTACGAGGGGTGGCTTGCTGTATTGTGACGCCATCTCTAGTTCGGCGGAGGCAGGTCTGGAAGGCGAATTCTCAGTGCTCAGTGCGAATTCTCAGTGATCAGAAAGGGTGCAAATATAGGACGAAGAAAAATTGTTAAATTTCTTGACTTATACCATTTTTTCGCGGCTTTTCAATACTCTTTTAATCTTCAAAATTCAGGAATCCAGGGGGCCATTCATAAATTGAATTGTTGCCACTCATTTAGAGGGCTTTGAAAACAATATTTTTACATGCTTCCTTTTAGAAAGTATTAAGACGGACAGATGATGCTGGTTGAACGTCAAATAAAGTAAATAAATCAGATAATTGTGTTTTCACCGGCCTGTCAGATATTTTCCTGACAAAATCTATGGACATATAAGCGTGCCTTTCAAGTTGTGATATCAACTAGGATCAGTTAAAATCGGGACGTTTTGGTAAGTTTTCTATTTGCCCTATATAAATACATCTAAATGCTGTCACATAAATAGAAACTAAGTTAATATAAAATGGATGCTAGAAAGAAACACTGTTTTCAGTAAACTCAATGAGTTTCTAACACAATTTGTAGAAGACTCTTGCATGTGTACACTCGCATATGGATAGTATAATGGAAGTTGTAGATACGATAGTTGTACAAAATGTACTCGTCGTAAAATATAAGCGATCGTCGATCATCATCTTCCGGATTTACATGATATTTCGCTAAAAAGTGATGGAGCCAACCCTTCATTGTAAAGCAGAACCCAGTTTTGCAATACTTTATCAACATCATATGCACATCAGAATTTACAACAATACTCGATTGTGAGCTCCTCCTAGCATCAGCTCGCTGTATCAGAATTTACAACAATACTCGATTGTGTGCTCCTCCTAGCATTAGCTCGCTGTATCCTTTCTCTCTCGGGACCGTCCTTTTTGCCTATATATGCCTATCGTCCCATACCTCCATTATGTGACCACCCTGGCATCCAACGATGCTCAGACCACCCTCTCTTACTTGCAGGGATCAACATATCCTTGTCCTGATGACGGGCAAAAATAGTTTTGTTTTGCCTTTCCCAGCATCTTTCTGGTGGCGACAACAGACTTTACGACTTTGTTTTTGACATTCTCGGCCTGAGCACAACCGAAAAATTCGTCTGGGTTTCTCACAAATAGGACAAGAAATAGGCTAAAATATCTATTTCACTATTTTCCGTTATTAATCAATGTCTTCCTGAGCCACATACCAGCCGCAGAGTGAAAATCCTAGAAGGATGAAACGACGTTAGTATTCCCTCACTGTATCACTATTAAGAGATCAGTTGCATTCGCCGTAAATCAAAACCATCTCACAGACAGCGCCACCATTTAAACTCCAGCTAGGTAGCAGAGTTACTTGAATTCATCTGCATAAAATACATTTGAGGAATTGGTAAATGTTTTAGTAACTATTTGCAACCAATGTTGATTTGCGGATGCCCCCTTTTTTCTCAATAAAAATTTTAATCCATGTTAACTATATCAAATTGATTATAGCCAAGTTTTTCAGTTCTACTAAATACGGTAATTTGACTTTTTTCGATAGAGAGGGCTGTATAAAAAGTTAATTTTCTGAACTTTTTCCAAAATATGGTAGAGCAACATTTTTGCAATTGGAACAATGGTTCAAAAAATCTTCAACTGCTCCCTTTTTATTGAACACCCTGTATATATTAAATCGATAGACAGATATAGGGGTTGTTTGGCTTTTTCTAATCACCACCGACAAGTTTCTGTCTGAGACCCCATTTAAGCGCCATTTATTGGAAACAGCGTCTAAGTAAATTGTTGCCGGAAAATATTTTTTCATTTCTAGAGAAACGTATCAAATATGAAGGAAGCTCTTGCATATTTGAATGGAATTTAAAGTAGTGCTTGAAGCCAACATACTCTAAACCATGAATTAGTATATCCCCAAAATGAATCTTTTCGCAGAGCAGATGGCATATTTTTTTTCGTGAAGCACTTGTTGCAATTGTTTGAGAAAACGTGTAAAGCTTCTAGATTTGGGTTACATCATTGAGCGAGAAAAGAATGTGTTTTTTGTTTAAAATAAATATATTGTCAATCTCAGTGGAAAGAATGATCATGATTTGAAAAACGTCCGCCATTGCTACCCCAGATTATGTTTCTTTGCTTGAAGGAAGGATTTTGTTGAATACAGAAATTTGGTGATTGCCTGATATCGTGGCGGAAAACGACTTGATTCTCCTCTTTTTATATAAACAATAGAGATTTATTAGGCAATCGTTTGTTTGTCGTACCCTTGACATCTACAACTTCCTGGAACATTTTCCTGATATGTTTATGTCCCGATGGCCATGGCCAAACTGGATGTTCTGTTATCATGTTTGTTTGTTGTTGGTCGCTCGTACCCTTGACATCTACAACATTTTCCTGATATGTTTATGTCCCGATGGCCAAACTGGATGTTCTGTTATCATGCCATTGCAGACTTATCGTGTTCACAATAGGAAATTCTTTGTTCTGAGTAAATATACAAATTATATCTGATTAATTATTAGTCAAGGACAGGGTATCATTGTGTGGTGTTTTTAATATACTAAAAGACAGCGATCCAAACACATACCTTACACCTTACACTTATGTATATTTTGAACTCTTAAAAAGGTTTGATAAATAAGTCCCATAGGGTTCAATGTATTCTATTTTTTCAATCCTAAACTATTTGGTGATATTATTCATTTTCATTCCCAAACATCTCACAGACTGTCTCAACAAGATACTAAAATACCATTTCGATAAAGTCATTTTTACAGTAATTACGAACAGACAGACACAAGTCATAAACACTCTGTTGAAAAGTGTTAAAAAAAGAGTTTTAAACGCCAGCTGGTATATATAGAGACAGGTGACATGTTATTAAAGAAGGACAGAAATTGACATTCATCGCTATCCGATGGTATCATGCAATCTGAAATTATACAGTACAAGCTGCATACCCGTTCTTCGTACGGAGTATATAATATACAGAAACTTATAATTCGCAATCATGTGCAAATTCTGTTAAAATATTAAATTTATTGCTCCTAAAGAGAAGTTTAAGAATATCTGTAAATTGAAAATATCAATAATCCCTGTACTCTTTATACCAGAAAGTCGTAATTGACTCCAATATATGCCAATATATATCAAAACGTATGCCAATATACCTGTACTACTTATATTCTCGTAGATTAGTAGATATACCCTTGTATTTGTAGAACATTACTCGTACAACGTACAATATATGAGTTTAAACAATTTTTGTCATAATAAAACAATTGCATAACAACTTGAAAATATCAATAATCTCTGAATCAATAATCCCCGAAAATATCAATAATAATAACGTTTAAACCTGAAGACCGTAATGGATATTATCCAGTCAAAAATGCTATAAAAAAATCAAATCGTTCTTTTCTAAAATATATTTTTATATCCATTTATTTATTATTCAAATCGAAAAAATAATAATTAAAATTAACAGACAAATTTAATTTAATTGCGTTTCTGAGCAACATGATATAAGATAGAATCTTCCTCATGTAAGATAGAATCTTCCTCATAAACTGCGAAATTAAATAACCATTTTGATTTCTTTATACTTCTCATTGTTCAACTTGTTAAAATAAACCATGGAGATAGATTTCCCATTTAAATCATGTTTCAAACAATTCATGTTTTCAGAAAGTGACTAATTAGCACAAAAAATCTCCCATCCAACTCAGAGATTAAATTTTAATTCACTTTCAAACGATTTTCAAGCTTTTCGTTTGGATAAACTACAGAGTTAGAGAGTAGAACTCCTAGGAAAAAGTTTCGTTTTTCATTAATATCTCGACAACCCCTGGTCTTAGATACTCGAAACTTGGGCAAAATTTATGGGGAGCTATTTCAAGGTTATCCACAAAATTTCATCAAATTCGGTTCAGCCGTTCTCCCGTGATAATGAGACAAACGAAAATTTCAATTTTTACTAATATCTCGAGAACCACTGATCGTAAAAACTCCAATCATGGACTAACTTTTAAATGGGACTATTTCCAAGGCTACTTACAAAATTTCATCAAATTCGGTTCAGCCGTTCTCCCGTGATGACGGGACAAACAGACAAACAGATTTTCAATTTTATATATATAGATGTCGCCATCTCATAAGCTGGATATGCTGTATTTGCATTTTATTTTCTGTAATCTCCACGCTTTTGGATTTCCTTTCTTACTGCATCTTCTTACTTATTTAAGACACTGCTTGCGTACGGACTTTCGATTGGTTTAAATCAGCATTTCTTCCATATTCAACTCGATAATATTCAATTTTTTCCTATATCTAACCGTTAATTCATTTCCCGTGTTAATTGAGTCCTTATTTATCGAACAGTGTTCGATAATTTGGAATATATTTCGAACTTTTTTTCGTTCGTATCCAAACATGATTCCTACAATTCTACTTGGATTACATTATTATTCTGTAGTTTGGTTTCCGGTTTCATTGACAACGATACTGATTCCGTCAAAAAATCGAAATCTGCTTGCGTTGCATTCAAAAAGTCTTGTCCCAGTGTTACTTATTTAAGACAAAAAATATACGTCTTAATTTACGATTCGTTTCATACTTGCACCATTGCGTTCATTAAACATGTCCCTCCTTAGGATGTAACTTATGGGGATAAATCCAAACTAGATAATTCCTCCACTATATTTAAGTAAACATATATTTGCATTACAAAATTTATGGGTATCTTAGAGAGTATTTTTCTCTGCTTGCGTTGCATTCAAAAAGTCTTGTCAAAATGCTACTTATTTAAGACATAAAATAGGATAGTTTCTGATTCGTTTTTACTTGCACCTTTGCGTAAAATGAACATGTGCCGCCTTGGGATGCAACTTATGGGGATAAATCCAAACTAGATAATCCCTCCACTATATTTAAGTAAGCATATATTTGCATTAATAAAATCTATTGGGTATCTTAGAGAGTATTATTCTCTGCTTGCGTTGCATTCAAAAAGTCTTGTCCCAATGCTACTTATTTAAGCCATAAAATAGGATAGTTTCCGATTCGTTTTTTACTTGCACATTTGTGTAAAATGAACATGTGCTTCCTTGGGATGCAACTTATGGGGATAAATCCAAACTAGATAATTCCTCCACTATATTTAAGTAAACATATATTTGCATTAATAAAATCTATGGGTTTCTTAGTATTATTCTCTGCTTGCGTTGCATTCAAATTGTCTTGTCCTAATGTTACTTATTTAAGACATAAAATAGGATAGTTTCCTATTCGTTTTTTACTTGCACCTTTGCGTAAAATTAAAATGAACATGGGCCTTCTTGGGATGCAACTTATGGGGATAAACCCAAACTAGATAATTCCTCCACTATATATAAATAAACATATATTTGCATTAACAAAATCTATGGGTAGCTTAGAGAGTATTAGTCTCTGCTTGCTTGCATTCAAAAAGCCTTGTCCCAATGTTACTTAGTTAAGACATAAAATAGGATAGTTTCCGACTCGTTTTTTATTTGCACCTTTGCGTAAAATGAACATGTGCCTCCTTGGTATGCAACATATGGTGATAAATCCAAACTACATATTTCCTTTACTATATTTAAGTAAACATATATTTGCATTAACAAAATCTATGGGTATCTTTGAGAGTATTATTCTCTGCTTGCGTTGCATTCAAAAAGGTTTGTCTCAATGTTACTTATCTAAGACATAAAATAGGATAATTTCCGATTCGTTTTTTGCTTGCACCTTTGCGTAAAATTAAAATGAACATGTTCCTTCTTGGGAAGCAACTTATGGGGGATAAATCTAAACTAGATAACTCCTCCAATATATTTATGTAAACATATATTTGCATTAAAATATGTATAGGTATTTTAGAGACTATAATTCTCTGATTGCGTTGAATTCAAAAAGTCTTGTCCCAATGTTACTTATTTAAGGCATAAAATAGGATAGTTTCCGATTCGTTTTTTACTTGCACCTTTGCGTAAAATGAACATGTGCTTCCTTGGGATGCAACTTATTGGGATAAATCCAAACTAGATAATTCCTCCACTATATTTAAGTAAACATATATTTGCCTTAACATAATCTATGGGTATCTTAGAGAGTATTATTCTCTGCTTACGTTGCATTCAAAAAGTATTGTCCCATTGTTATTTATTTAAGACATAAAATAGGATAGCTTCCTATTCGTTTTTTACTTGCACCTTTTCATAAAATGAACATGTACCTCCTTAGGATGCAGCTTATGGGAATAAATCCAAACTAGATAATTCTTCCACTATATTTAAGTAAACATATATTTGCCTTAACATAATCTATGGGTACCTTAGAGAGTACTATTCTCTGCTTGCGTTGCATTTAAAAAATCTTGTCCCAATGTTACTTATTTAAGACGTAAAATAGGATAGTTTCCGATTCGTTTTTTAATTGCACCTTTGCATAAAATGAACATGTGCCTCCTTGGGATGCAACTTATGGGGATAAACCCAAACTAGATAATTCCTCCACTATATTTAAATAAACATATATTTGCATTAACAAAATCTATAGGTATCGTAGAGAGTATTATTCTCTGCTTGCGTTGCATTCAAAAATTCTTGTCCCAATGTTACATATTTAAGACATAAAATAGGATAGTTTCCTATTCGTTTTTTGCTTGCACCTTTGCGTAAAATTAAAATGAACATGTGGCTTCTTGGGAAGCAACTTATGGGGTTAAATCGAAACTAGATAAATTCTCCACTATATTTATGTAAACGTGCATTTGCATTAAAAAAATCTATGGGCGTTATTCTCTTAGAGAGTGTTATTCTCTGCTTGCGTTGCATTCCAAAAGTCTTGTCCCAATGTTACTTAATTAACACATAAAATAAGATAGTTTCCGATTCGTGTTTTACTTGCACCTTTTCATAAAATGAACATGTACCTCCTTGGGATGCAACTTATGGGGATAAATCCAAACTAGATAATTCTTCCACTATATTTAAGTAAACAAATATTTGCATTAAAAAAATCTATGGGTATCGTAGTATTATTCTCTGTTTGTGTTGCATTCAAAAAGTCTTGTCCCAATGTTACTTATTAAGACACAAAATAGGATAGATTCCTATTCGTTTTTTTGTTGCAAATTTGCGTAAAATTAAGATGAACATGTGCCTTCTTGGGATGCAACTTATGGGGATAAATCCAAACTAGATAATTCCTCCGCTATATTTAAGTAAATATAAATTTGCATTAACAAAATCTATGGGTATCTTATAGAGTATTATTCTCTGTTTGCGTTGCATTCAAAAAGTCTTGTCCCAATGTTACTTATTTAAGACAAAATAGGATAGTTTAATATTCGTTTTTTGGTTGCACCTTTGCGTAAAATTAAAATGAACATGGGCCTTCTTGGGATGCAACATATGGGGATAAATCCAAACTAGATAATTCCTCCACTATATTTAAGTAAACATATATTTGCATTAAAAAAATCTATGGGTAGCTTAGAGAGTATCATTTCAATGCTTGCGTTGCATTCAAAATGTCTTGTCCCAGTGTTATTTATTTAAGCCATAGAATAGGATAGTTTCCTATTCGTTTTTTGATTGCACATTTACATAAAATTAAAATAAACATGTGCCTTCTTGGGATGCAACTTATGTTGATAAATCCAAACTAGATAATTCCTCCACTATATTTAAGTAAACATATATTTGCATTAACAAAATCTATGGGTATCTTAGAGAGTATTAGTCTCTGCTTGCGTTGCATTCAAAAAGCCTTGTCCCAATGTTACTTAGTTAAGACATAAAATAGGATAGTTTCCGACTCGTTTTTTATTTGCACCTTTGCGTAAAATGAACATGTGCCTCCTTGGGATGCAACATATGGTGATAAATCCAAACTAGATATTTCCTTTACTATATTTAAGTAAACATATATTTGCATTAACATAGGTATCTTTGAGAGTATTATTCTCTGCTTGCGTTGCATTCAAAAAGGTTTGTCTCAATGTTACTTATCTAAGACATAAAATAGGATAATTTCCGATTCGTTTTTTGCTTGCACCTTTGCGTAAAATTAAAATAACCATGTTCCTTCTTGGGAAGCAACTTATGGGGGATAAATCTAAACTAGATAACTCCTCCACTATATTTATGTAAACATATATTTGCATTAAAATATGTATAGATATCTTAGAGAGTATTATTCTCTGCTTGCGTTGCATTCCAAAAGTCTTGTCCCAATGTTACTTATTTAAGGCATAAATAGGATAGTTTCCGATTCGTTTTTTACTTGCACCTTTGCGTAAAATGAACATGTGCTTCCTTGGGATGCAACTTATTGGGATAAATCCAAACTAGATAATTCCTCCACTATATTTAAGTAAACATATATTTGCATTAACAAAATCTATGGGTAACTTAGAGAGTATTATTCTCTGCTTGCGTTGCATTCAAAAGTCTTGTCCCATTGTTATTTATTTAAGACATAAAATAGGATAGCTTCCTATTCGTTTTTTAGTTGCACCTTTAAGTAAAATTAAAATAAAAATGTGTCTTCTTGGGATGCAACTTGTGGGGATAAATCCAAACTAGATAATTTCTGCACTATATTTAAGTAAACATACATTTGCCTTAAAAAATTCTATGGGTATCTTAGTGAGTATTATTCTCTGTTTGCGTTGCATTCAAAAAGCCTGGTCCCAATGTTACTTATTTAACACATAAAATAGGATAGTTTCCCATTCGGGTTTTGGTTGCACCTTTGCGTAAAATTAAAAGGAACATGTGCCTTCTTGGTATGCAACTTTTGGGGTTAATCCAAACTAGATAATTCATACACTATATTTAAGTAACCATGTATTTGCCTTAACATAATCTATGGGTATCGTAGAGAGTATTATTCTCTGCTTGCGTTGAATTCAAAAAGTCTTGTCCCAATGTTACTTATTTAAGACATAAAATAGGATAGTTTCCGATTCGTTTTTTACTTGCACCTTTTCATAAAATGAACATGTACCTCCTTAGGATGCAGCTTATGGGAATAATCCAAACTAGATAATTCCTCCACTATATTTAAGTAAACATATATTTGCATTAACAAAATCTATAGGTATCGTAGAGAGTACTATTCTCTGCTTGCGTTGCATTCAAAAATTCTTGTTCCAATGTTACATATTTAAGACATAAAATAGGATAGCTTCCTATTCGTTTTTTGCTTGCACCTTTGCGTAAAATTAAAATGAACATGTGGCTTCTTGGGAAGCAACTTATGGGGTTAAACCGAAACTAGATATTTCCTCCACTATATTTAAGTAAACAAATATTTGCACTAACAAAATCTATGGGGTATCTTAGAGAGTATTATTCTCTGCTTGCGTTGCATTCAAAAAGTCTTATATAAAATAGGAAAGTTTTCGATTCGTTTTTACTTGCACCTTTGCATAAAATGAACATGTGCCTTTTGGGGATGCAACTTATGGGGATAAATCCAAACTAGATAATTCCTCCACTATGTTTAAGTAAACATATATTTACATTAATAAAATCTATGGGTATCATTCTCTGCTTGCGTTGCATTAGAAAAGACTTGTCCCAATGTTACTTATTCAAGACATAAAATAGGATAGTTTCCGATTCGTTTTTTACTTGCACCCTTGCATAAAATGAACATGTGCCTCCTTGGGATGCAACTTATGGGGATAAATCCAAACTAAAAAATTCCTCCACTATATTCAAGTAAACATATATTTGCATTACCAAAATCTATAGGTATCTTAGTATTATACTCTGCTTGCGTTTCATTCAAAAAGTCTTGTCCCAATGTTACTTAATTAATATATAAAATAGGATTGTTTTCGATTCGTTTTTACTTGCACCTTTGCATAAAATGAACATGTGCCTCCTTGGGATGCAACTTATGGGGATAAATCCAAACTAGATAATTCCTCCACTATATTTAAGTAAACATATATTTGAATTAACAAAATCTATGGGTATCATTCTCTGCTTGCGTTGCATTCTAAAAGCCTTGTCCCAATGTTACTTATTTAGGATATAAAATAGGATAGTTTTCGATTCGTTTTTACTTGCACCTTTGCATAAAATGAACATGTGCCTGCTTGGGATGCAACTTATGTGGATAAATCCAAACTAGATAATTCTTCCACTATGTGTAAGTAAACATATATTTGCAATAACAAAATCTATGGGTATCATTCTCTGCTTGCGATGCATTAGAAAAATCTGTCCCAATGTAACTTATTTAAGGCATAAAATAGGATAGTTTCCTATTCCCTTTTTTTGGTTACACCTTTGCGTAAAATTAAAATGAACACGTGCCTTCTTGGGATGCAACTTATGGGGATAAATCCAAACTAGATAATTCCTCCACTATATTAAAGTAAACATATATTTGCATTAAAAAAAGCTATGGTTACTATTCTCTGCTTGCGTTGCATTCAAAAATTCTTGTCCCAAAGTGACTTATTCAAGACATAAAATAGGATAGTTTCCGATTCGTTTTTTACTTGCACCCTTGCATAAAATGAACACGTGCCTCCTTGGGATGTAACTTATGGGGATAAATCCAAACTAGATAATTCTTCCACTATATTCAAATAAACATATATTTGCATTACCAAAATCTATAGGTATCGTAGTATTATATTCGGCTTGCGTTGCATTCAAAAATTCTTGTCCCAATGTTACTTATTTATGACTTAAAATAGGATAGTTTCCTTTTCGTTTTTTTTGCACCTTTTCGTAATATTAAAATGAACATGTGGCTTCTTGGCTTGCATCTTATGGGGATAAATCGACACTAGATAATTCCTCCACTATATTTAATAAAACAAATATTTGCATTAACAAAATCTATTGGGTATCTTAGAGAGTATCATTCTCTGCTTGCGTTGCATTCAAAAATCTTGTCCCAATGTTACTTATTTAAGATATAAAATAGGATAGTTTCCGATTCGTTTTTTAATTGCACCTTTGCATAAAATGAATATGTGCCTCCTTGGGATGCAACTTATGGGGATAAATCCAAACTAGATAATATTTCCACTATATTTAATTAAACATATATTTGCATTAACAAAATCTATAGGTATCGTAGAGAGTATTATTCTCTGCTTGCGTTGCATTCAAAAAGTCATGTCCCAATGTTACATATTTAAGACATAAAAAAAGATAATTTCCGATTCGTTTTTTGCTTGCACCTTTCCGTAAAATTAAAATGAACATGTGCCTTCTTGGGAAGCAACTTATGGGGTTAAATCGAAGCTAGATAAATCCTCCACTATATTTAAGTAAACAAATATTTGCATTAACAAAATCTATTGGGTATTTTAGAGAGTATCATTCTCTGCTTGCGTTGCATTCAAAATGTCTTGTCCCAATGTTACTTATTTAAGACATAAAATAGGATAGATTTCGATTCATTTTTACGTGCACCTTTGCATAAAATGAACATGTGCCTCCTTGGGATGCAACTTATGGGGATAAATACAAACTAGATAATTCCTCCACTATGTTTAAGTAAACATATATTCGCATTTACAAAATCTATGGGTATCATTTTCTGCTTGCGTTGCATTAGAAAATTCTGTCCCAATGTTGCTTATTTAAAACATAAAATAGGATAGTTTCCTATTCCCTTTTTTTGTTTGCACCTCTGCGTAAAATTGAAATTAACATGTGCCTTCTTGGGGTGCAACTTACGGGGATAAATCCAAACTAGATAATTCCTCCACTATATTTAAGTAAACATATATTTGCATTAACAAAATCTATTGGTATCTTAGTATTTATCTTTGCTTGCGTTGCATTCAAGTATTCTTATCCCAATGTTACTTTTATAAGACATAAAATAGGATAGTGTCCTATTCGTTTTTTGGTTGCACCTTTGCGTAAAATTGAAATGAACATGTGCCTTCTTGGGATGCAACTTACGGGGATAAATCCAAATTAGATAATTCCTCTACTATATATAAGTAAACATATATTTGCATTAACAAAATCTATTGGGTATCTTAGAGTGTATTATTCTCTGCTTGCGTTGCATTCAAAAAGTCTTGTCCCAATGCTTCTTATTTAAGCCATAAAATAGGATAGTTTCCGATTAGTTTTTTACTTGCACCTTTGCGTAAAATGAACATGTGCCTCCTTGGAATGCAGCTTATGGTGATAAATCCAAACTAGATATTTTCTTCACTATATTTAAGTAAACATATATTTGCATTTACAAAATCTATGGGTATCTTATTATTATTCTCTGCTTGCATTGCATTCAAAAAGTCTTGTCCCAATGTTACTTATTTAAGACGTAAAATAGGAAAGTTTTCGATTCGTTTTTTAATTGCACTTTTGCATAAAATGAACATGTGCCTCCTTGGGATTCAACTTATGGGGATAAATCCAAACTAGATAATTCCTCCACTATATTTAAGTAAACATATAATTGCATTAACAAAGTCTATGGGTATCATTCTCTGCTTGCGTTGCATTAAAAAAGTATTGTCCCAATGTTACTTATTCAAGACATAAAATAGGATAGTTTCCAATTCGTTTTTTACTTGCACCCTTGCATAAAATGAACATGTGCCTCCTTGGGATGCAACTTATGGGGATAAATCCAAACTAGATAATTCTTCCACTATATTCAAGTAAACATATATTTGCATTACCAAAATCTATAGGTATCGTAGTATTATATTCGGCTTGCGTTGCATTCAAAAATTCGTGTCCCAATGTTACTTATTTATGACTTAAAATAGGATAGTTTCCTTTTCGTTTTTTTTGCACCTTTTCGTAATATTAAAATGAACATGTGGCTTCTTGGCATGCATCTTATGGGGATAAATCGAAACTAGATAATTCCTCAACTATATTTAATAAAACAAATATTTGCATTAACAAAATCTATTGGGTATCTTAGAGAGTATCATTCTCTGCTTGCGTTGCATTCAAAAATCTTGTCCCAATGTTACTTATTTAAGATATAAAATAGGATAGTTTTCGATTCGTTTTTACTTGCACCTTTGCATAAAATGAACATGTGCCTCCTTGGGATGCAACTTATGTGGATAAATCTAAACTATATAATTCCTCCAATATGTTTAAGTAAATATATATTTGCATTAACAAATTCTATGGGTGTCATTCTCTGCTTGCTTTGCATTAGAAAAGTCTGTCCCAATGTTACTTATTTAAGACATAAAATAGGATAGTGTCCTATTCGTTTTTTGGTTGCACCTTTGCGTAAAATTGAAATTAACATGTGCCTTCTTGGGGTGCAACTTACGGGAATAAATCCAAACTAGATAATTCTTCCACTATATTCAAGTAAACATATATTTGCATTACCAAAATCTCTAGGTATCTTAGTATTATACTCGGCTTGCGTTGCATTCAAAAATTCTTGTCCCAATGTTATTTATTTTAGACTTAAAATAGGATAGTTTCCTTTTCGTTTTATTTGCACCTTTGCGTAAAATTAAAATGAACATGTGGCTTCTTGGCATGCATCTTATGGGGATAAATCGAAACTAGATAATTCCTCCACTATATTTAAGTAAACAAATATTTGCATTAACAAAAACTATTGGGTATCTTAGAGAGTATCATTCTCTGCTTGCATTGCATTCAAAAACCTTGTCCCAATGTTACTTATTTAAGATATAAAATTGGATAGTTTCCGATTCGTTTTTTACTTGCACATTTGCGTAAAATGAACATGTGCCTCCTTGGGATGCAACTTATGGGGATAAAACCAAACTAGATAATTCCTCCACTATATTTGCATTAGCAAAATCTATGGGTAACTTAGAAAGTATTATTCTCTGCTTGCGTTGCATTCTAAAATTTTTGTCCCAGTGTTATTTATTTAAGACATAAAATAGGATAGTTTCCTATTCCTTTTTTGGTTGCACCTTTGCGTAAAATTAAAATGAACATGTGCCTTCTTGGGATTCAACTTATGGGGTAAATCCAAACTAGAAAATTCTTCCACTATATTAAAGTAAACATATATTTGCATTAACAAAATCTATGGGTATCATTCTCTGCTTGCGTTACATTAGATAAGTCTTGTTCCAATGCTACTTATTTAAGACATAAAACAGGATAGTTTCCGATTAGTTTTTTACATGCACCTTTGCGTAAAATGAACATGTGCCTCCTTGGTATGCAAGTTATTGGGATAAATCCAAACTAGATAATTCCTCCACTATATTTAAGTAAACATATATTTGCATTAAAAAAAGCTATGGTTATCATTCTCTGCTTGCGTTGCATTCAAAAAGTCTTGTCCCAAAGTGACTTATTCAAGACATAAAATAGGATAGTTTCCGATTCGTTTTTTACTTGCACCCTTGCATAAAATGAACATGTGCCTCCTTGGGATGCAACTTATGGGGATAAAACCAAACTAGATAATTCCTCCACTATATTTAAGTAAACATATATTTGCTTTAACAATATCTATAGGTAGCTTAGTATTATACTCTGCTTGCGTTGCATTCAAAAATTCTTGTTCCAATGTTACATATTTAAGACATAAAATAGGACAGTTTCCTATTCGTTTTTTGGTTGCACCTTTGCATAAAATTAAAATGAACATGTGCCTTCTTGGGATGCACCTTATGGGGATAAATCAAAACTAGATAATTCCTCCACAATATTTAAGTAAACATATATTTGCATTAACACAATCTATTGGGTATCTTAGAGAGTATTAATCTCTGCTTGCGTTGCATTCAAAAAGTCTTGTCCCAATGTTACTTAATTAAGACATAAAAAGGATAGTTTCGTTTTCGTTTTTTTTGTTGCACCTTTGCGTAAGATTTAAATGAACATGTGCCTTCTTGGGATGCAACTTATGGGGTAAATCCAAACTAGATAATTCCTCCATTATATTTAAGAAAACATATATTTGCATTAACAAAATCTATGGGTATCATTCTCTGCTTGCTTTGCATTCAAAAAGTCTTGTCCCAGTGTTATTTATTTAAGACATAAAACAGGTTAGTTTCCTATTCCTTTTTTGGTTGCACCTTTGCTTAAAATTAAAATGAACGTGTGCCTTCTTGGGATGCAACTTATGGGGATAAATCCAAACTAGATAATTCCTCCACTATATTTAAGTAAACATTAATTTGCATTAACAAAATCTTTGGGTATCTTAGAGAGTATTATTCTCTGCTTGCGTTACATTCCAAACGTCTTGTCCCAATGTTACTTTCTTCAGACATAATATAGGATAGTTTCCTATTCGATTTTTAGTTGCAACTTTGCGTAAAATTAAAATGAACATGTGCCTTGTTGGGATGCAACATATGGGGATAAATCCAAACTAGATAATTCCTCCACTATATTTAAGTAAACATTAATTTGCATTAACAAAATCTTTGGGTATCTTAGAGAGTATTATTCTCTGCTTGCGTTACATTCCAAACGTCTTGTCCCAATGTTACTTTCTTTAGACATAATATAGGATAGTTTCCTATTCGATTTTTAGTTGCAACTTTGCGTAAAATTAAAATGAACATGTGCCTTGTTGGGATGCAACATATGGGGATAAATCAACACTAGATAATTCCTCCACTATATTTAAGTAAACATATATTTGCATTAACACAATCTGTTGGGTATCTTAGAGAGTATTAATCTCTGCTTGCGTTGCATTCAAAAAGTCTTGTCCCAATGTTAATTAATTAAGACATAAAATAAGATAGTTTCCGATTCGTTTTTTAATTGCACCTTTTCATAAAATGAACATGTGCCTCCTTGGGATGCAACTTATGGTGATAAATCCAAACTAGATATTTCCTTCACTATATTTGCATTAGCAAAATCTATGGGTATCTTAGAAAGTATTATTCTCTGCTTGCGTTGCATTCTACAATTTTTGTCCCAGGGTTATTTATTTAAGACATAAAATAGGATAGTTTCCTATTCCTTTTTTGGTTGCACCTTTGCGTAAAATTAAAATGAACATGTGCCTTCTTGGGATTCAACTTATGGGGTAAATCCAAACTATAAAATTCTTCCACTATATTAAAGTAAACATATATTTGCATTAGCAAAATCTATGGGTATCATTCTCTGCTTGCGTGTCATTTAAAAAGTCTTGTCCCAATGTTACTTATTCAAGACATAAAATAGGATAGTTTCCGATTAGTTTTTTACTTGCACTGCTTGCGTTGCATTTGAAATGTCTTGTCCCAATTTTACTTATTTAAGAAATAAAATAGGATAGATTCCTATTCGATTTTTGGTTGCACCTTTGCTTAAAATTCAAATGAACATGTGCCTTCTTGGATTGCAACTCATGGGGATAAATCCAAATTAGATAATTAATCCACTATATTTAAGTAAACATATATTTGCATTAACAAAATCTATGGGTTTCTTAGTATTATTCTCTGCTTGCGTTGCATTCAAAATGTCTTGTCCCAATTTTACTTATTTAAGACATAAAATTTACTTATTTAAGACTTATTTAAGACAGTTTCCTATTCGTTTTTTGGTTGCAACTTTGCGTAAAATTAAAATGAATATGTGCATTCTTGGGATGCAACTTATGGGGATAAATCCAAACTAGATAATTCCTCCACCATATTTAAGTAAACATAAATTTGCATTAACAAAATCTATGGGTATCTTAGAGAGTATTATTCTCTGCTTGCGTTGCATTCAAAAATCTAGTCCCAGTATTACTTATTTAAGAAATAAAATAGGATAGTTTCCTAGTCGTTTTTTGGTAGCACCTTTGCGTAAAATTTAAATGAACCTTCTTGGGATGCAAATTATATGGTAAATCCAAACTAGATAATTCCTCCCCTATATTTAAGTATACATATATTTGCATTAAAAAAATTATGGTTATCATTCTCTGCTTGCGTTGCATTCAAAAAGTCTTGTCCCAAAGTGACTTATTCAAGACATAAAATAGGATAGTTTCCGATTCGTTTTTTACTTGCACCCTAGCGTGTGCCATGTGCAAGAACGTGCGTGTGCCGTAGCGTGTGCCAATGAACATGTGCCTCCTTGAGATGCAACTTATGGGGATAAAACCAAACTAGATAATTCCTCCACTATATTTAATTAAACATATATTTGCTTTAACAATATCTATAGGTAGCTTAGTATTATACTCTGCTTGCGTTGCATTCAAAAATTCTTGTTCCAGTGTTACATATTTAAGACATAAAATAGGACAGTTTCCTATTCGTTTTTTAATTGCACCTTTGCATAAAATTAAAATGAACATGTGCCTTCTTGGGATGCACCTTATGGGGTAAATCCAAACTAGATAATTCCTCCATTATATTTAAGAAAACATATATTTGCATTAACAAAATCTATGGGTATCATTCTCTGCTTGCGTTGCATTCAAAAAGTCTTGTCCCAGTGTTATTTATTTAAGACATAAAACAGGTTAGTTTCCTATTCCTTTTTTGGTTGCACCTTTGCTTAAAATTAAAATGAACGTGTGCCTTCTTGGGATGCAACTTATGGGGATAAATCCAAACTAGATAATTCCTCCACTATATTTAAGTAAACATTAATTTGCATTAACAAAATCTATGGGTATCTTAGAGAGTATTATTCTCTGCTTGCGTTACATTCCAAACGTCTTGTCCCAATGTTACTTTTTTAAGACATAATATAGGATAGTTTCCTATTCGATTTTTAGTTGCAACTTTGCGCAAAATTAAAATGAACATGTGCCTTGTTGGGATGCAACATATGGGGATAAATCCAAACTAGATAATTCCTCCACTATATTTAAGTAAACATATATTTGCATTAACACAATCTATTGGGTATCTTAGAGAGTATTAATCTCTGCTTGCGTTGCATTCAAAAAGTCTTGTCCCAATGTTACTTAATTAAGACATAAAATAAGATAGTTTCCGATTCGTTTTTTACTTGCACCTTTGCATAAAATGAACATGTGCCTCCTTGGGATGCAACTTATGGGGATAAATCGAAACTAGATAATTCCTCCACTATATTTAAATAAATATATATTTGCATTAACAAAATCTACAGGTATCTTAGTTTTATTCTCTGCTTGAGTTGCATTCAAAAAATCTTATCCCATTGTTACTTATTTAATACATAAAATAGGATAGTTTCCGATTTATTTTTTGCTTGCAGCTTTGCGTCAAATTAAAATGAACATGTGCCGTCTTGGGATGCAACTTATGGGGATAAATCCAAACTAGATAATTCCTCCACTATATTTAAGTAAACATATATTTGCATTAACAAAATCTATGGGTAATTTAGAGAGTATTATTCACTGCTTGCGATGCATTCAAAAAGTCTTGCCCCAATGTTACTTAGTTAAGACATAAAATAGGATAGTTTCCTATTCGTTTTTTGGTTGCACTTTTGCGTAAAATTAAAATGAACATGTGCCTTTTTGGGATGCATCTTATGGGGATAAATCGAAACTAGATAATTCCTCCTCTATATTTAAGTAAACATATATTTGCATTCACACAATCTATTGGGTATCTTAGAGAGTATTATTTTCTGCTTGCATTGCATTCAAAAAGTCTTGGCCCAATGTTACTTAATTAAGACATAAAATAATTAGTCTCCGATTCGTTTCTTACTTGCACTTTTTCATAAAATGAACATGTACCTCCTTGGGATGCAACTTATGGGGATAAATCCAAACTAGATAATTCCTCCACTATATTTTAGTAAATATTAATTTGCATTAACAAAATCTATTGGGTATCTTAGAGAGTATTATTCTCTGCTTGCGTTGCATTCTAAAAGTTTTGTCCCAGTGTTATTTATTTAAGACATAAAATAGGATAATTTCCTATTCCGTTTTTGGTTGCACTTCTGCGTAAAATTAAAATGAACATGTGCTTTCTTGGGATGCAACTTATGGGGATAAATCCGAACTAGAAAATTCCTCCACTATATTTAAATAAACATATATTTGCATTAACAAAATCTATGGGTATCTTAGGGAGTATTATTATCTGCTTGCGTTGCATTCAAAAAGTATTGTCCCGATGTTACTTATTTAAGACATAAAATAGGATAATTTCCGATTCGTTTTTTGCATGCACCTTTGAGTAAGATGAACATGTTCCTCCTTGGGCTGCAACTTATGGGGATAAATCCGAACTAGAAAATTCCTCCACTACATTTAAGTAAACGTATATTTGCATTAACAAAATCTATGGGTATCTTAGAGAGTATTATTCTCTGCTTGCGCTGCATTAAAAAATAATAGGATAATTTCCTATTCCGTTTTTGGTTGCACTTCTGCGTAAAATTAAAATGAACATGTGCTTTCTTGGGATGCAACTTATGGGGATAAATCTGAACTAGAAAATTCCTCCACTATATTTAAATAAACATATATTTGCATTAACAAAATCTATGGGTGTCTTAGAGAGTATTATTATCTGCTTGCGTTGCATTTGAAAAGTCTTGTCCCAATGTTACTTATTTAAGACACAAAATAGGATATTTTTCGATTATTTTTTGCTTGCCCCTTTGCGTAAAATGAACATGTGCCTCCTTGGGATGCAACTTATAGGGATAAATCAAACTAGATAATTCCTCCACTATATTTAAATAAACATATAATTGCATTAGCAAAATCTATAGTTATCTTTAAGAGAGGAGCTTTAATAAGGGCTACTACATCTATGATCCTTTTTTTTCCAATCTAATACTTGATAAGAAGGAAATACTCTAAGATGTACTTTAATTTTCTTACTTCAAGAAACGAGTTATAAAAGAAAATTTTGTTTGAAGGGAATATGCCAAATTACAATACTTATTAAGTATTTTGTATTCCATGCAAAGTTCGGGAGTTGAGAATAAACCGTGAATTTGGTAGGAAGAAACTAATTTACGCGTTTCTTCCGCAGTTTAAACCGTAATGATGGAACGCTATTTATATAAACTTACTAAATCTTTGTATTGGTGATGGATCGCCATTTAGATAAACTTAGTAAATCTTTGTATTAATTTAAAGGTAAAGTTTCCGAAATACAATTTTTGAGAATTTAAAATTATAAACATTTTGTTGAAAATGTCACTAAATTATTAAAATGTTATTGCGACGAATATAGATGTCTTATTATCGTTCATTACTTTTAAGATATTTCTAAATTAAATTCCAATTTATTTGTGGAATTAATTTTTATTTTTCTATATAATAAGAAAGTGACCTAATTTAAATATTTTTGTTGGATTTCTGAATTTTGCATTCATCAGATATTTCTAATTTCGAATAATAGACATTTCTTTTCTACAGTATGTCATATTGTCTGAAAATTGGCACTTTTTGGAAACTTTCAAAATTCCCTTCCCCTGCATTTGCAATTGCCTTAATTTGCAATTCTAATAACGTGACGTCACACGGATAATTTGGCCCTTACTTTTCTCAAGCAGAAAATTCGTATGCTTAGCAATTTTCATTATTTCTGCTTTAGATATTTACCTCTCATTTTAGTAGGATGTATTTATCTTTTGTGGATGGGTATTTTTAATTGACCGAAAAATAAAATATCCACTTTTAATAAAATATATAAAAGAGTTTTTTTAAAGTTCGTTATTGTTTTAATGTTCGTTCCTTTCGCTTCTCCCTCGCATATACATTGCAGAATTTTCTAGTCAATGTATACATCTTCAGAGATGAGTATGACTTGAAGCGCACTTTAGCAAATGGAATCTTTAAACATGTATTTCAATCATTCGAATTAACTTACTTTCAGCAGAGGTAAATTTCGATGTTTAATAGCTTGAGTATGACTTGAAGCGCACTTTAGCAAATGGAATCTTTAAACAAGTATTTCAATCATTCGAAATAACTTACTTTCAGCAGAGGTAAATTTCGATGTTTAATAGCTTAAGTATGACTTGAAGCTCACTTTAACAAATGGAATCTGTAAACATGTATTTCAATCATTCGAAATAACTTACTTTCAGCAGAGGTAAATTTGGATGTTTAATAGCTTTTCAACTTTTATTTGCCATCATCGGCAGTTTACCGTTATCCACTATGGTAAAAATAATAACTTAATTCTCTGTGCATTTTACAACGCACGCTGTTTATTTGCGCTCGTGCTCATGATCTATTTATTCTATGTCTACACTGTATTTGTTTATTTGGTTTTGTACAATGTTACTTATGAAGAATTGTCAGTCCCTCAACTTTTCATCAAGTGTGTATAAAACAGCTGCATAATAATTCTCTAACGTATTTTTGTCTTTTCAAAAATCTCCAGAAACTCCCTGGCGACCTAGAATGCTGAAATATTGCATACTATGAGTATCGAGCATGGGACAGAACCAACTGTGAGAAAGGGGTGGTGTCGGGGTGAATCCCCCCCCGAATCTCAAATTTTTTTATCTTTTCTGTAAAAAAATAAAAGAAAAAATAATTAAATGAAAAAGTATGTACAATGATTATGAAAATGAAAAAATGTTTTCACTCAAAATCATTTGCAGCATAAACTACTCACTCACCTTCATTTTCAAGTTTCACGAATAATTCCCGCAGTTGTGTTAATGTATTTATATTAAAACATATTATTTATGCTACAAGCATACTGATTTGGAATTACGAGCCAAAAATTTTAAAAGTGAATAGCAATATGCAATGCACACGACATCTGTACAACACAACTTTGATCGACTCATATATGTCGACTCAATGTCTTATATGTCGCTTGACGCATATATATGTGTTTCGAGACTGTATAAGATAACCTGTTTTATGATGTATGTATTATCACGACCCCGTAGCCTTTTATACATGATGATGTGACCACTTTGATCGACTTTGATCATATATGTCGCTTGACGCATATATATGTGTTTCGAGACTGTATAAGATAACCTGTTTTATGATGTATGTATTATCACGAACCCATAGCCTTTTATCACTTTGTTCGACTTTGATCATATACGTTGCTTGACTCATATATATGTGTTTCGAGACTGTATAAGATAACCTGTTTTATGTTGTATGTATTATCACGAACCCATAGCCTTTTATGCATGATTATGTGACCACTTTGATCGACTTTGATCATATATGTCGCTTGACACATATATATGTGTTTCGAGACTGTACAAGATAACATGTTTTATGATGTACAGACACGTGTAATGTGAAATTTATAACCTGAAATAAAATGAAATTAAAACATTCATACAAGGAAGTGAAAAGCAGTTTTTCCTTTGAATCGAATTTTCAACTGAAATTTGACATCATATTTTTGGATTGAACTTTACTGGAGGAACTTTTTTGATACATTGTGGTTTGCTAGAAAATCATTTCTCAGGATTCTAGAAGAGATGAAATTTCTTTCAGTGTATTGACCAAACTTCTGTTAAATTTGACATTAGGCATTTTGATTGAAAGGAAACTTTTTGGTACATTGTGGTCTACTAGCAAATCATTTCTCAGGATTCTAAATGACTTGAAGATTCATTTAGTGTATTGGCCAAACTTCTGTTAAATTTGACATCATATTTTTGGATTGAAAGGAAACTTTTTTGGTACATTGTGGTCTGCTAATAAATCATTTCTCAGGATTCTAAATGAGTTGAAAGTTCTTTCAGTGTATTGGCCAAACTTCTGTTAAATTTGACATCATACTTTTAGGTTAAAAGAAACTTTTTTGGTACATTGTGGTCCGCTAGCAAATCATTTCTCAGGATTCTAAATGGAGGGCGCGGTAGCCCTGTGGTTAGCGCGCGGAGGTTGCACTCGGTAGTCCCGGGTTCGATTCCCACCGCTGCCCAAACTGTCGCCGTGTTCACACGGAGTACGATCACGTTAAACATGTGGGTCCGTAAGTCCTTCCGAGAGGTTGGTGGTAGGGGAAGGAGGGTACGGTTCCTGTGGATGCCTCCCCCACTGGGTTCCGGTCTAAATTGGGTGGCACTTCCCGGCCATCCAAACAGATACCTTACACCTTTCTGTTAGGTCGGACGGTCTGGGTCGAAGAAAGAAAGGATTCTAAATGAGTTGCAGGTTCTTTCAGTGTATTGGCCAAACTTCTGTTAAATTTGACATCATATTTTTGGATTGAAATGAAACTGTTTGGTACATTGTGGTCTGCTAGTAAATCATTTCTCAGGATTCTAAATGAGTTGAAGGTTCTTTCAGTGTATTGGACAAACTTCTGTTAAGTTTGACATCATATTTTTGGATTGAAAGGAAACTTTTTTGGTACATTGTGGTCTGCTAGAAAATCATTTCTCAGGATTCTAAATGAGTTTAAGGTTCTTTCAGTGTATTGGCCAAACTTCTGTGAAATTTGACATCATATTTTTGGAATAAAAGGAATCATTTTTTTACTTTGTGGTCACTAGCAAATCGTTTCTCAGGATTCTAAATGAGTGGAAAGTTCTTTCAGTGTATTGGCCAAACTTCTGTTGAATTTGATATATTTTTGGATTGAAAGGAAACCATTTTGGTACATTGTGGTTTGTTAGTAAATCATTTCTCAGAATAAATGAGTTGAAGGTTCTTTCAGTGTATTGGCCGAACTTCTGTTAAATTTGACATTGTATTTTTTGATTGAAAGGAAACTTTTTGGTACATTGTGGTCTACTAGCAAATCATTTCTCAGGATTCTAAATGGCTTGAAGATTCTTTCAATGTATTGGCCAAATTTCTGTTAAATTTGACATATTTTTGGATTGAAAGGAAGCATTTGGTACATTGTAGTTTGCTAACAAATCATTTTTCAGGATTCTAAATGAGTTGAATGTTCTTTCAGTGTATTGGCCAAATTTCTGTTAAATTTGACATAATATTTTTGGACTAAATGGAAACTTTTTTGGTACATCATGGTCTGCTAGCAAATCATTTCTCAGGATTCTAATTAAGTTGAAGATTCTTTCAGTGTATTGGCCAAACTTCTGTTAAATTTGACATCATATGTTTTGATTGAAATAAACTTTTTTGGTACATTGTGGTCAGCTAGCAAATCATTTCTCAGAATTATAAATGAGTTGAATATTGTTTCAGTGTATTGGTCAAATTTCTGTTAAATTTGACATCATATTTTTTGATTAAAAGGAAACTTTTGAGTGCATTGTGGTCTGCTAACAAATCATTTCTTAGGATTCTAAATGATTAGAGTTGAAGGTTTTTTCAGTGTATTTACCAAATTTCTGTTAAATTTGATATCATATTTTTGGATTGAAAGAACATTTTTTGGCACATTGTGATCTGCTAGCATATCATTTCTCAGGATTCTAAATGAGTTGAATATTCTTTCAGTGTTCTTCTGTTCTATTCTACGCAAACGCGAGTTGCAGATCTGTGCTTATAGAATCAGCATTAACCGGACAGTAGGATTTTGGAGTACTAATAGACGCTTTTGCCTCAACCAAAGCATGAATATTTAAACAGTAGATAATAAGCATGAAAGTAGATAAAAAGTAATAAAATCTTGTTTTTGATGAATATATTAATAAAATTATTATTGAGAAACTAAATATTCTTTAAAGTTAAACTTCTTTGTCATATATTTTTCAGACATTTCCGTTGTCATAATTTTCATTTTAGAATTCTTTTATATGGATTTCTAATGTTTTGTTTATTGAAGAAATATTAATAGTTATAAATTGAAAAAATATTTATGTTACGTTTTTTTCGATTTCTTTTGCGTTATTTCTTATAATCTGAACATCTTATACTTTAAATGTTTTCCAAAATATACAAATTTCTTTAAAATTAAGCTCTCTTTGAAAACACGGCTTAAGCAAAATAGAGGCCAGTGAATACTCTCCACTGTGCACATTATCGATTATGACTACGATTTTCGCGCGATACATTGTTTACCTAAATGAATCTCAATTTTTATGATTGATAGTTAAACGAGGAAAAAAAGCAATCTACTGCACTTTCTTTCACTGAATTCTTACTAAAACTTCCGTAAGTGATCATATTTGATAACTTGTAATTATGAATGAAATAAGCGATTGCGTCGTATTCAGAATGTCAGATACTTTGGCAGTCTTCCAAATTCTCCTTCATTCACTATGCAGCCGATATCAAAGCTTATGAAGACAAAAGCTTTTGTATGATACTTGGAAGTTATTATTGGATGGTAAAATCTTCTTTTAGTGCTTCTTTAGACTTTTTGCTTTTTAAAACAAATGAGAGAGATTCAAAGAACAGATCTTTTATATTTTTGTTTTATACCTTTCTCCTGATAGAGTCTAAAAATAAAACATTTCAAAAATGCATCTCTATTTTTCATTCCCTGATAAAGTCGTCTTCAATTCAAATGTTTTGGAAGTTTATATAATACGCTATCGATTGAGAAAGTTTGCAGCGGATCGAGGAGAAGTCCTATCTCGTAAATGGAAATTTTCAATTACAAAATTATAGAACGTTGTTGACACAAGCCGATATTCGGTGCAGCATAGAGTCAGTTGAGTAGCTTATGTCCCCTTGTGGAAGATTCGGCCACAAATGTTGCAAATGGTCAGCTAATTCAGTGGTATTCTGAGAAGGCTTCAATTACCTTCCCAGCATGTCTCAAACTTGTTCTATTGGTGATAGGTCTGCAAACCTGGACGGCCAAGGGAGAGTATTAAACACTCGAAGAAATTGGAGAAAGTCCTGCAGTAAGTAGTCCAACGTTATCTTTTGGTAAATGGAATCTGGGTGGATTGACAGCAATCGGTTTCAGAATGTCCTAGACGTGCAAGCGATCCGACAGCACAAGTACAGGAAATCGTCTGCCCCATGAAATGGCTACCTAGACTGTCACACCACGTGTGATTGTGATAATAAATACGATATCGGAACACTGGCGAGTCCTCCTCCGCACGCGTATGCGGCAGTCATCAGCACTGAGAGAGGAGAGGGAGGAATTCGTTGCTAAAAGCAATATGCCTCCAATCGGGCACTGTCCAGGCTGACCAATTCCGTTATGCTCTGCCTATGTTGAGATCAATGGTAGACTCCTTATTGGGCTTTCTGCCAGTCGTCTGCGAATAGTATCCCTTGATGCATGGAAGATGGCAAATGCCTTCGAATGGCTGAGTCTGGACGTGACTCATATTCTAACTGCAGTTGTATGTCTGGGACGGTTACATGAGCCTTCTCTGATCCACTATTGCCAACACCGAGCAACTACCTTATCGGTCCGACCAACCAGCTTCTCTTAAGCCTATTATACAACCTCTCTTTAATCCGACAATTGTTCGTAGCACCGTCTGAAAGGCTTCTTTGTACACAATTTGTAGTATCAAAGTCGAAAATCCATGTTCAATTGTCCCTGAGTGAGAACACAGGTCGTTTTAATTGCTGCAGGATTTGTTGTTCTCATACGCGTTGCACAAGCCCTATAACATCATTGACGGTGACAGTTTTATCATTTGCATAACTCTTCAAACGACATTTGCATGCCGAGTTTCGCGGATGGAGCTCAATTTTTTTTGGTTGCAAATATTATTTTGCAACAGAATGTATTTTATTTCATTTTAATGCAATCAAAATTTTGTTTTAAAAATGAATTCTACTTGTATTTATATTTTATATATTCTTTTGAATAATTTTCTCTTTTTGATTAGTATGAAATCCTAAATGATTAGCGAGATTCGAAAGATATTTTCTTCCTTATCTTTTAGTTCTCTGTGAGACGAATCCACAAGCCAATTGTATCTTGCATGAGTTACATACTTTTTTATATGTGTTGGAGTACATGTTCAAACCTTACAATACTTGAAATGGTAGGTATTGCCCTATACGTTAGTCATTATTGTGTGACTTTAGCCATTTCACCCTGTACATTAGTCATATTTTGATTAGCCATTTCACATTAGTCATGTTGTTGACTAGCCATTTCACCCTGTACATTAGTCATTATATTGTGATTAGTCATTTCACCTTGTACGTTAGTCATCATGTTATGATATCCATTTTACCCTGTGCATTAGTTATTATGTTGTGATTAGCTATATTTCACCCTGTGCGTTTATGTTGTTGAGACCCAGACCGTCCGACCTACCAGATAGGTGTAAGGTAACTGTTTGGACGGCCGGGAAGTGCCACCCAATTTAGACCGAAACCCAGTGGGGGAGGCATCCACAGGGACCGTACCCTCCTTCCCCTACCACCAACCTCTCGGAAGGACTTACGGACCCACATGTTTAACGTGATCGTTCTCCGCGTGAACACGGGGGCAGTTTTGGCAGTGGCTGGAATCGAACCCGGGCCTACCGAGTGCAACTCTAGCGCGCTAACCAATGGGCTACCGCGCCCCTGCGTTTATGTTGTGACGAAGCGCTGAAAACAACAGAACTACATTTTTAGTTCAAATCGAAGAGAAGAGCGCGAGTTTATTTATATACTGATAAACATTGTTGCTACACACTGTAAACAATATTATCGATGAACGATAAAATAATTAATGACAGACGATTTTAATATTATGGTCAACCAATCAAAAACTCAAAATTGTAAAGAAGAGAACAGGAATTTTAAAGCAGACGAAAATTAAAAAGAAATGATGTGAAACGATTTGGAATATACGAATTCGGTAATAATTTAAAAACAGACGATTCTGAAATATTTTAAATGCTGAAAATAGAATAAAAATGAAAAATCGCGATAAATCAACGAATTCTTAACCGAGAACAACAAATTTGGAATCAAATAAAAGGGAATAAAAAGAGCAATAAATGGAATTACAAATTAGCCAATTTAAATAAATTTAAATTGCTGAAACCTAAAAAGAACGAACTTTCGCCATTTTCAACACAATAACTATGGAATAGAACCTGTTTGGAACAGAAAAGTATCAAAAGCCTAAGCAATTGGAAAATGTAGTATAACTAAAATGACTATGTAAATAAGACCCCTAAACACGTTTAAATTAAAAACAAAACTCCTAAAATTATTAAATAGGCAAAAATAATCCAACAGTAGTTATCTTTCGACATGTAATTTTGAACATTTTAGATTAGAATAAAAACAAAAGTCAAACTACTTTGAAATTTTAAACAGGTTGCATTTTAATAATTTGGCGCTAACATTTCAAGAATTTTTTATTTTTTTATATGTACATAGACAATTAGAAATTTACAATACATTTGAAAATCATTTATTTTTAATAAAAAAAAGTTTACATGTCTATCATTTCAAATCTATTTTAAAACATAATTACTTAATAAATATAAATGTAGATAAAATAATTTTTAAATTTAAAAGTTTACTTTAATGAGAAATGTTTTAAAAGTCACAAATGAGCAAAGAACATATTCAAATATTAAATGTAGGTATTTGAAAACCTTTAAAATCAATGTTAATGAACTTAAATTTGTTTAAGACATGATAATTTTAATAACGACATTCTTTAATTTAAATACTTTTTTACGTTTCTTTTTTGTTCCATTACAGTAAACATCGGCAGTATCGCCTTTTCAACTAATTTTGTGTCTTAAAATAGAATGATTATTTTTCAACAAATATTTATTTGATTTTTTGTACGGATGTGTGACTAATCCAAATATTTTTTATTGTTCATTCCTCTGTGTAAGCTCCCGACACCTGAAGTAATTGATATAAAAAAAATCAAATAAAAAAAATTACTATACGAAATATTAATTTAGCAGGCGTAAAAACATCATCTGCTATGCTGTTGGTTGTCGCGTTGCCGTCAACCGTGCGGTACGAGTTGAATTCGGTTTCATTTCGAATTTAGTTTTGCAGTCTGCGTCCACCGCGGAAGAGAACTTCCCCCCACTTTTTCATCGTTCAGCGCATGTGTGAGCTCAACCTTGCGGTGCGTTGCAGTGAGTGGGAAGGTAACTTTAAAGGTTCCTTCCCACTCACCACAACGCAACGCACCGCAGCGGAAGGTTGAGTTCACGCATGCGCTGTACGATGAAAAAGTGGGGGAACGTTCTCTTCCGCGGTGAACGCAGGTCTCAACGCTAAATTCGAATTGAAACCGATTTCAACGCGTACCGCACCCGCACGGGTTGACGGCAACGCAACAGCCAATAGCTTCGTGGATGACGTTTTTACACCTGCTAAATTAATATTTCGTATAGTAATTTTTTTATTTGCTTTTTTTTATATCGATTTCTTCTGGTATCAGGAGCTTACACAGATGAATGAACATTCACAAATATTTGGATTTGTCTCACATCCGTACACAAAATCAAATAAATATTTGTTGAAAAATATTAACTCTATTTTAAGATACAAAATTAGTTTAAAAAGCGATACTGCCGATGTTGACTGTAATGAAACAAAAAAAAAATTGTAAAAAAGTATTTACATTCAAGAATGCCGTTATTAAAATACCATGTCTTAATCAAATTTGAGTTCATTAACATTGATTTTAAAGGTTCTCAAATACCCACATTAAATAGCCGAATATGTTCTTTGCTCATTTGTAACTTTTAAAACTTTTCTCATTAAAGTAAACTTTCAAAAATTCAAAAATTATTTTATCTACATTTATATTTATTAAGTAATTATGTTTTAAAATAGATTTATATTTACATATAAACTTATTTTTTTTATTAAAATATATGATTTTCAAATGTATTGTACATTTCTAGTTGTCCATGTATATTTAAAATAATAAAAAAATTTCAAATATTAGCGCCAAATTATTAAAATGTAACCTCTTTAAAATTTCAAAGTAAACTTTTGTTTCTATTCTAATCTAAAATGTTCAAAATTACAAGTCGAAAAATAACTACTATAAGGATGTTCGATGATTTCTATCTAATTTTATATGCACATTTTATATTTACTATTTCTACAAGCACTTTTTCAATTAAGAATAGCTTGAAATGTATATTCCATCTATAACTGGTATAAAGTATAAGCTGGTATAAGATTTTTTTCAAAGTAACTTCGAAATAAAGTTTTAGAAATATTCAAACTTAAAAATTATTTACTGATATAAGGTTATTTTGTAAAAAAAACTTGAAATAATTTAAAACAAAAAATTATGGAGACTGTTAAAGAGAAATTTTATTTGAATATTTTAGCAATGGATGGCAGCACTAGTAAAATTTAAGATTCGCTTGGATTCGAACCAGAGCCCACTCATTCCCAGAGTTCATTCTATACAGCCCAAGCCAAAGCTTCACATTTGAAATGTACTAACAAATTATATCAGGCAAAACACTTGGTGCTATTTCAGAGTATTATCTTAAAGAGTAAACAGGATATATTTTCAAGTTATTTTAGTATTGCAGTAGAAAGGCAAAAAAAGTCTAGAGAACATACATCAAAATTCATTGTCCAAATTCTGTCGGATGTTTTTTAACACTTTACAACAAAGTTGAAAATTGTTTTTGACTTTGTTCATTCTGTCTGTCTGTCTCTCTCTCCGTTAGCACGATAACTGCCGTAAAAATGACTTTATCAAAATGAAATTTTAGTGTGTTGTTCAGACGGTATGTGACACATATGGGAATATAAATGAATAATATCACCCAATTAGATTTGGATTGAACCCGGGTTGAAAAAATGAGAAACATTGAACCCTATGAGACCTAATTTTTCAAACATTTTTTAAGTGGATTTAAAATTCTCAAATTGCTTCGAAAGTTTTATGAAATATTCAAATTATCCCATAAAATATATAAAAAAAATTTCAGCAAAATATATTCAGTAGTTTTTTAAATAAAAATTAAAATAATAATTACACCTTTTATATGAAGTGATCACGTGACCCTTATATGAAGGGATCACGTGACCCACTTCAAAATAAAATACGGCATCTATCTTGTGTCAAAATCGTGATTTTTAAAGGACTTTTTAATTCATAGTATTCTATCCGTCCTAAAATCGCTTAATTTTTGCTTAAATTCTGTGCATCTACGTACTGAAACAACGCAATTACAATATATTTGTGTTTAAATAATCATCCAAATTTGATTATTTCTACAACGAAGCCTAGTTTTCATCTATGGAAAATGTAAGCAGCAAAATATATAGAATGAGTTGTATAAGAGTTGCTATATTTCTTTAACGCAAAATTATTTAACTCATGGAGTCTGCAATATAGCTGTATAGCTGATATGAATGAAACATTCGTTGATTTTACAGAGAGAAGGACGATTTTCTCGATGAAGTTTTAAGCATAGAGTTTAATTACTTGTAGCTCCATGGTCTTAAGTTTTTAAATAAAATAAATTATTATAGTATTGTGATGAATGAAATGAATTGAAAACTGTTTATGAATGAAATGCTGCTTTTATAGAGAGGGTCAGAGATGTTATATTTCGATGACGTCATTTGAATAAATTTCAGTTGTTTTCGATGACTTTTTCAATTATAATAAATTATTGTAATATCATGATAATTTTAAAAATATTACCGAGGAATGTATTGCATTTTAGAGATGCAATACATTCAATTTATCAAGCAATTTATATTTCAATGCCGTCATTTGAATGAAGTTAATTTTTTTATGAAGTTTTATGTTTTGAAATATAATAAATTAATGTGTGATAATTTTAAAAATATTATCGAGGAATGTATCGCATTTTAGAGATGTTTAAATAAAATTGCATTAAAGTTGGAAAGTGTTTCATAATCAATGTTTTATGCATGGTTGATCTTTCTTGTTTTTTTTTTTGAAACGATTCGAGAAAGAGAATTGTATTCGATGAAACGAGGAAATTGCATAGTGCAGTAAATTTCCAAAACAATTTACATTAGTGTTCACTTTGTGTTTTGTGATGGAATCATTTTTTTTAACTTATTTTAGAAAACTGATGGAATATCTATATATCGCCAGGTTAAATTCACAGAAAGGCGAATTTTCTTAAACGCATCAATACTATAAACTAGAGAGCCGCTGGTAAATATAAATTTGAATCAGAAGAGACCAAAGAGTTTATATTAGTAATAATGTCTTAATTTTTAACACTTTACAACAAAGTTGAAAAGTGTTTATGACTTTGTTCATTATCGCTGAAAAATATCTGAATGAATCTGTATGAATCTGTCCACGGTTTGGCTTTGTTTGCTTAATTCATACCTTTGTTTCAGTCCTTCGTTAGCATCCTTCTCTGTAAGAGGATTCCTATTGCTCAGATGCGTGTCTTTAAAAACATTCAGAGATAAGTAAACTTTTCTTGGAATCGGCTCCATAATTCAAGAGGGTTTCTATGTGGGCTCTGTAGGGATAGATGTTGGTTGCTGAATCATCGATCATTCAAACTGACATCCACTTGGGAAAACAGGGAATGTAGAAATAAGTTCACGGGGCCACGGGTTCTTTGTCGGCTATAGGTGATCCATCCGATTTCACAATCTTTGCTTTCACGTATAGAAAGGAAGAATCCGAAACCATATATTCATCTCCGCTTCCTGATATGTTAAATTCCACAGGGCCTCCATCTCGTATGTTAGAGAGGGGGTGGTATTCGATAAAGTGTCCTTTTTCTATAGCTGTTTGAGTGGGTGCGGTCAAGAATAAATCCAATTCGCTCTTGGTACAGGGTGAAGAATCTTTATGGATAGACATCTTTAGGAGAAAATATCTCGTGCTCTCGCTTTCTTTGTCGAAGTGGAAATGAAGTGATTTTCGTATCGTTTCCTCTTTTTATTGTTTTTTCCAGAAACAATCATAGTCTTCATCTTAGTTGCAGCCTTGTCTGTGAGATTACGACCTGCTTCCTTCAAATGACGTTTGGCTGCCACTTTTAAATCTTCTTCTCTAGATACATCACCCATCACATTGAGTGCACTCTGCCACATTTGCTTTCCCACGGCTTTGGCACCCGACTTGAGAACAGGAACAGCCGCTCTGAAAAAGGAGCGAAACAAACTTCCAAATCCATATCCTTTCTGAAATATAAATCATTGATAGTAATCCAATCCATTACCCGTTTGCTGAAAATAGTAGTCTTCAAAAGCTTTATTGCAACATTCATAAGGCACATACATCATGAGAGATACTTTTGGTGAAAGTGTAGCTTCACGTACGAGCGTCCGCGTTCAAATGGCGTTAGTTCTTCTGTGTGTGTCTTCATAACGATTTCCAAAGTGTCAATCATCTTTCTACTCACAGGTAAAAAGTGGGGCGGTCGAATGTTAGGGAAACCAATTCACCCCCGTTTCCTGCCACTTTTCACTATGCACAAAGGAGGTGCTAGTACATCTCCCACAATTTGGGTTTCCACAATGTCGGGATATAGAAACAGCACATGATAAGGAGCGTTTACATCTGCAACGTAGGGTCCTTCCACACTGGTTTCTAAATGAGAGTCCGATTGAATCACCATGGGATCAAAACCCAGTACCTGGACCATCCCTTTGTCTAAAATCACACTTGCCTTGTTCTTTACTTTAATGTGTACTCGTTTCGTAACAGGATTATAATGAAAGGAGATCCTGTTTTGGTGATTTTTGATGAAAATAGCTTTCAAAATATCTGGAATGGTTTCATAATATCCTGTTCGGATTCTGCGTCCAATCATTTTACCATCACCTAGATCAAATCCAATAAAGTTATTCTCGGCAGTGATATTCATCCATGCATGTGGGTATAAAAACTCCGTAATTCCAATTTCCCAGCTACCCTTTAGCTCTTTAGGGATGGGTAATCTCATAATAAAATGTGAAATTTAATTATCAGGAAAGTAGCTCATCGAGCTATCACTAGGAAGTGTCACGTAGAAACTCATCTCTATAACTGATTTCAGAAAGAGGCACTCCTTTCTTTTATAGGGTGGATAAATCTCAGACAGGTATCCACTGGTTAAACTTGTAGGGGTTAACCTCGATATTTTACAAAGTATTCCATATTCTTCTTCTTGAAACGTTTCTTTAACACTTTCTCAATTGGGAATTCCTCTTTCATTCTCACTTTTTGAAATTCTTGCAGGTAGAAGGTACCCTGTATGGGTTCTCCCAGTAAATCTTGGATTCTGTATACAGCAGGCTCTAGTTTCACACATTCTGTCACTTTAAATAATTCTTCCGACTAATTTGTTTCATAACCCTTCTCAAAGGTCATTTTAATCTTGGACACACGCACAGTGTCTCCCACATTGAAAATACATTTGGACACACCCTTAGGCAGGTTACATAGAGCGCAAACCACACTTGCTCATTGTCCGAATTCACCTTCACAGGGGCTTTCTTAATGCTGGAGTGATAGGTATGATTATAGCTAACCATGAATGAGACCAATACATCCAAATAGCGATAACTATTTCGATTGGTAAAGTATATCTACATTTTCATCTTGAGGGTTCTGTTAAACCTCTCAACAATAGATGCTTTCGTGGTGTTAAACGTCGTAAAAAACTTGACATTATGCACTTTAAGAAATTTTTGAAATTTCTGATTCTTAAATTCTGTACCTTGATCCATCTGTAGGGATTTTGGAATGCGCTCTTTAAATATATTCTGAAAGGCATTCACGATATCTACCCCTCTCTTGTGCTTCAGGGGTATAGCCCATGCATACTTGGATAAAATGTCAATGCACGTTAAGATGTAGCGAAATCCATCATTCTGTCGGCTGGATGTTGACATATCAGCTAAATCAGCTTGCCATTGCTGATCCATAGAATACACTATAACACGGTTGGTTTTAAATTTTCGCTGAACTGACTTGTATAATGTATAGACATCCACGCCTTGTAACCAATTCTGGATATCCTTCTTGGGCACTTTTCCTTTAAGAGCACGGTATATGCTATCTACTCCACCGAAACTTGCGGGATGCTTTGGGTCTTGATAGGCTACATCCATCATTCCAACATGGAAATATTCACAGATTCGTTTAAACTCAAAATAAAATCCCTTGGTATATTTAAATAAATGAAAACTTCCGTCGTAATGTATACTATTAAAAAGTAATCAGATAAACACGCGTCACGATAACCTCCTCTCTCGAAGACACCACTCCGAATAAACTAATCTCTCTTCTTACTCCTCTTATATACAGATTTAAAAATAACTGCACAGCTTAAAATGCGCTCTCTGAAAATTTGCCAGAATCCCTTGCGATCTTCATCTTTTGGTATCTCTATAATGGGTACCTCCTCTCAAAATGTAACTCGCTTCATCCTGACTGATCACTTTGAATTTTAAGACTAAAATGAATGCTGGATTCATAACACTACTGACGTAAGTGTTTCGCGGATAGTTGATAAACAGCCTGTGGGCTCCCGCGCTCATTGGGTATATACACTCCTCAAATTCCCGAGATTCAGCTTGTTCAAAACTGAAATTTACTCAATCCAGCTCATTCAAAACTTAAATTCAGCTAATTCCGCCCATTCAAAACTGATATTTACTCAATTCCGCTCATTCAAAACACGTTTTTGTTAGTTTTTGTTACTAAAAAACACGTTTTTGTGAAAAAACGCTAAAAGTTGGCACAAGTGCGAAAACACATGTTAATCCCCATAGAGAAATTAACACATGTGTGGGTTTTGAAAAGTAAAAAAACTTACATTTGCTAAATTTTGTAAGTTCGAAAACTTACAGTTGTATTTTAAGAAATTCTCAAGTATCGTCTTGTATGATATCTCCCTTCATCACGATGGTGCGGGATTCTCACAGTTAACTTCGCAGTTCGTAACCGTCTTTAAAATAACTAAGTAGTTACCTTGGTACGCCCTTGGTATATGGATATTCAGTACTTAACCACTTAATTTAATTAACTTAGGAAAAAAGTCTAAGTTCCATCCTGAATAGTTAACCTTCTGCCGCTAGGGGGCCATACCGCCTCTGCCAGTGAACCTCAGCCGTTGCCATCCCCCAAAAAGTTTCTATTCCCCAGCGTTACCATAGCAACCCCATGTTAAACAAAAAAAGTCTAAGTTCCATCCTTTAAGTTTTCCGCCACTAGGGGGTACTAATAGTTCCATACTTCCTCTGTGGCAAAATCTCAAGCGTTGCCACCCCAAAAAGAGTTTCTATTCCCCAGCGTTACCATAGCAACCCAAACAAAAAATGTCTACGTTCAATCCTCAATAGGTCAACTGGCAGACGCCTCTGCCAGTGAACCTCAGCTGTTGCCATATCCAAAAAAGTTTATTTTCCCTAGAGTTACCATAACAACCCCATGTTAAACAAAAAATGTCTAAGTTCCATCCTTTAAGTTTTTCACCGCTAGGGGGCGCTGATGGTTCCATACTGCCTCTGCCGGTGAACCTCAGCTGTTGCCACCGCCTCAGAAGTTTCTATACACCCTCATTATCTCATTCACTCAGCCTAAAAAACAATACCCTCGTAGAAGACCACACTGTCGTTGCCACCCGAAAAAAGTTTCTACCACTGAAATCCCTCCAATTTTTTTCATTTCCCCTTTCTACTCCCTCGTTCAGGATTACGGAATCCAAGATGGCGGCCATACCGCATACTGCACATACCGCCTCTGTTGGTGAACTCTCCTTTTTTTACTACTGTTGTAGAAAACAATTGCCTGACAGAAGATAACTGACGTTTTTAATTCGCAAATGGAACACCAAAACAACTCTGTCAGTGCTATAGAAATCAAAAAACAAAACAAAAGATATAATGACAAAAATTTAAGACTGCTGGTGGCCAAATTTGTATAAAATGTTTCTAACATAGTATCTAGTACTTTCTTACATAGTAGTTTCAAACTGTGAAAAAAATCCGAATCGAAATGTTGGTTTATGAGACATATAATTGAATTTGAATAAACTATTATATTCTAGGGCTAATCCGGAGAATAGGTCACCTTGGTTACATCGGAGAGTGCGCCACGCATCTTGCGAGCGCTTTATGTTATAATCTGGTAACCTCTTGTATCGGATGTTTTCGGCGGTAATTGTGTAACATTCAATAAGAACACGTTTCTGTGGTTGCTACAGTTTTCTGATGTAAAAGAACATTTCTATCAATATTTTTGGACATTGTTGTGCGTACTTTCATTATTTGATTTATTCTGCAAGTTAATTTTAATTTAATAATTATTAACTTTAGTTTTAGTTTGCGGATTTGCTTTAACAATGTCGATCATATTTTCCTTATGTTTTCTGGTAAGTGCGAGCGAATGGAAGGTGAATGTAGTTTTGTAGAACGTGGTAGAGTGGATGTCGCTGTGAATGAATCTAGAATAAAATTCTACTATAATTTGGAGAATAAAGGTTTGAAAGAAATGATTAATTGGTGTGTTATGAAAGGAATTATGAATGATAAGCATGTTTGTCCAAGTGTGGAGATGAAATAAAGTTGTGAGATAGATCGGAGGATTGATGAATTTGAATGGAGGTCTGGCATGATGTCAGAAGGAGCATGAATGTCATGTCAGAAGGAGCATGAATCAGCATGATGTCAGAAGGAGCATAAGGAGGGGGTGGTACATGGTTTGAGAAAAGTAAGTTGGCTTTGATTGAAATTTTAATTATGACGTTATTGTGGTTTAATGGTTGTGAGTGCAAGTTTATTATGAATCAGTTTCCGACATAACTGTAACTGATTGAAAACGGTTTTGCCGGGACATTTGTGAGTGTTTTTGAATGAAAGGATTAAGATTGATGGTAATGGTGTGATTGTTGAAATAAATGAAATTAAGTTTAGTAAGAATAAGTGTGGAAGAGGAAAGCCTGTAGTTGGACAGTGGGTATTTGGAGGAATTGAAAGAGGGGCGAATAAATGTTTTTTGCTAAAGTGCCTAATATATCGAGTCAATGTTTGTTGGAAGTGATTGAAACGTATATTGAGAAGGGGACCTTAATAACTTCGGACTGTTGGAAGGCGTATGATTGCCTTAAACGTAGAAGCTTCATGTACCTTCAAGTGAATCACAGTTACAAATTTAAGGATCCCGAGACAGGCGCGCATAACAATTCGATTGAGGAAACGTGGTCTTCCATTTAAAAAAAGCAAATCCCGCAGAGTAAAAAGTGAATTTGACGCTTACTTGTATGAGTACATGTTCAAAAGAAGACTTGAACATGAGGTTGGGGAGGAAGCATGAAATGAACTTATGAAAAGAATCATTTCCATCTTCCCTCCCCATACAAATGATGATGATTTGTTAAAGACGAAGACGGACGAGAGGTTTCAGCATTGTTCCGACACTGAGTCGGTACATGAGTCCTGAAGGTTAGTGTTTTTTGTTTAATTTATCCCGTGTATTAAAACTTGGTTTATATTTATCAGTGTTTAGAAAATTGCTTCCTCCTTTAAAAGTTCTTAATCTTTCAGTTAGAGTAGAAACTTTTTTATAGGTATCAATTTTTTGACATTTTGTTACAGTACAAACTTCTTTCTAAGTATTGCTCTTTTTTTAATTTTAAAATGAACGACCTTTAGATCGAAACCCTGCTCCTACACGGACCACTGGTACATTCGTTTCACAGAATTCGACCTTTAGGCGAATTTCTGCCCTTACACGGACCACTGGTATATACGGGCCACTGCTAAATCCGATCAATTGATTTCGACGTTTAGGTGGAACCCCTACACGAACCACTGGTACATACGGACCCCTGGTACATTTGTTCCACAGATTTCGACCTTTAAGTGGAATTCCTGCCTCTGTACGGATCCTCGGTTGCATGGAGAAAGTGCTCTTGTTACGTGCGACATGCACAGATAAAATTCTAGCATATTCTGTGACTGGGCGCCGCAGGTGACCGTTCCTAATAAACCGGAGATCACTGGGGGCCCCGTCCCGGTGTAGAACTAAAATTACATCGAACCCCTGCCCCTACACGGAGCACTGGTACAGTCGTTCCACACATTTGTTCCACAGATTTCGACCTTTAGGTGGAATCCCTGCCCCTGATAAACTCAGACCGTGGCGCCCGCCACGAATTGCCATTCTTTTTAGGGCAGCTTCGTGAGCCCACGACCGAGAAAGAAAACGATCCCCAGCACAAACCAGAATCAATGGTCAACCCAAGCCCACCAGAGAGAAAAAAAAGGTGACTCCTCCGAGCCACGCGCGAACAGCCCAGGACACCAAGGAGACAGCAGGCCCACACCCCGCCGAGCGAGGCCAACCGCCACCAGTCTCAGGGAAGAACGCCGTCGAGGACGAACGGAACCCCCATCCAGCAGACCACAGACCCGCCCGCAAAGGAATCAACCAGGCAAAAGGCGCCACAACACCATCACCCCCAGAAATTTATTTTTAAACAAGATCTGCCGGCCAAGGCGATTACATGGCAACAAGAACATCTGCAACGATTTTGCAGGAAATGTTGAAGCATGAAAAATATTTCCACATCTAATAATCAAACAAATATATACACATATATTAATATAAACAGACACATCTGCCTCAATTATCAAAAGTTTACCAACAATAAATCAAATATCAAATTTCGCAATAATACAATATAAAACCACATATAAATGTACAATATCATTTAACACCTTCACAGACCTGCTCAGCAACCCTGAGGCACAACTTCACCCTATTGATGGACTGGGGGCGTGCAAGCACCCTAATTAACCAATTGGCCCGGTGTCCGCCCGATGTAACCAATTGGCCCGGTGTCCGGTGCCTAGCCAAGTGATACCTCTCAGTGAGAGGACACTCAAATACATAATGATCCGCATCCCCAATTCCGCCACAAGTGCAGGCAGGGGATGCAATTATTTTAAAACGATGCAAGTAAGCAGGAAAAAGCCCGTGTCCCGAAATAAACTGGAACACGGCTTGATCCTTAATTTGAAACAGCAAATTCGGAATTGGACGGTACAACCGGACCCGCGAGCCACCAGACAGGGAGTCACAATAGGCACGCCATTCCCCACTCAAAGAAGTCTTAACAAATCTTGACAACAGAGAGTAGAGGGCAGGACCCACCAGCGGCTCTCCGTCTAGGGAAGCAGCTTTAGCATAACTATCCGCCGCCGCTTTCCCAGGAATGACCCACATGTGTCCGAATCCACTGGAGACCAACCATGCCCAATGCCGACAAAACAGAGTCCTTAATCCCCTGGAAAAACGCAGAGTTGCTAAAAATAGACGCCAGGGCTCAATCGACGAATGGCTGTCGGTAAAATAAATATCTTCCTATTTTCTTGCAATTCTCTTCTTCCTATTTCCAGTCACAAGCAAACTTGATCGCAAGAATCTCGGCCTGGAAAACAGAGTTATACGAAGATAACTTCTTAGCAATAACGTGGATCAAAGTGCCTCCATAAAAAATGCAGTAGGTGAATCCAACGTTCCCCTCAATCTTGGAACCGTCGGTGTAAATATGTCATTTCATTATTTCGGAGAATAGCCAGCCGCCTGACGAGAATCCAAACCAGGAATCCGTCCATTCCACACAAGAAAGGAACCCAAAAAGGTATTACTTTCCCTGCGCCAAAAATGAAACCCTTCAAAACCAAGTGTATGGGTGGGTCCTGCCCCTGTACGGATTACGTTCCTACCCCTACCTGCAACATGCACAGATAAAATTCTAGCATATTCTGTATCTGGGCGCGCCAGGCGACCGTTTCTAATCCCATCCGGGTGTAGAACGATCTTCAGGTCGAACCCCTGCTCCTACACGGACCACTGGTACATTTGTTCTACAAATTTCGACCTTTAGGTCGAATCACTGCCCCTACACGGATCACTGGTACATACGAACCACTGATACATTCGTTCCACAGATTTCGACCTTTGGGTCGAACCCTTACCCCTACACGGGCCACTGGTACATACGGATCACTGGTACATTCGTTCCACAGATTTCGACCTTCAGATCGAACCGCTGCACCTACACGGACCACTGGTACATTCGTTCCACAGATTTCAACCTTTAGATCGAACCCTGCCCCTACACTGACCACTGGTACATTCGTTCCACAGATTTCGAACTTTAGGTCGAACCCCTGTCCCTACACGGACCACTGGTACATTCGTTCCACAGATTTCAACCTTTAGGTCGAACCCCTGCCCTTGTATGGATCCTCGGTTGCATGGAGAAAGTGATCTTGCTACTTGCGACATGCACATATAAAATTGTAGCATAACAATTTTAAAATTCACAAAAATCTGATTTTAGAACGTTTATATGAGTACTATTCATTTTATAAGTTTTTTTATTCTGCAGTGTTTCAAAGTTATTCAATTTTCTTAAAATTCACAAAAATTTGATTTTGTAACGTTTTTATGAATATTATAGGGATGTTTCAATTGCGTCACGTTCCCGTAGCAACCATTTGAGCAGACGACTGCTTTGTACAAACAACAGCTAGGACACCATAAAAACCACATTACAAATCTTATCTTTCGCAGCTAGATCCTGGATATAAAAGCCTATATTCAGCTAAAATCAACGAAATTGGAGGTGAAGATCCTTATGAAAGCAACATCTTCGAAGAGAATTGCGATCTTTGTCCTGTTATTGGATATTTTGATATTTTTACCTACCTCGTGTACTCAACTCACAGCGAGAACAAATGAAAGCGTATAAATCACTAGAGGCTCATAACTATTTTACGAGTGGTTGAGTTCACAACAAAATATTAGTAAAATACATATCGGATGATATTGCTCAAAAAAATTACTCACAAAAAAGTTCTATTTTAATGCTTTTGAAAATCAACATGGTAATAGTTGGAAACTTTATTATATGGAAAAAAATGTTTTCACAAATCAATCTCTTGCCAATTCAGAGAGTTTTAATGCAAGCTCATGGTCACTGAAATCTCATGTCGGTTTTATGTCATGTCTGTCACGATGGGTTTTTAATTTTATATTAAACTAGCAGCATACCCGTTCTTCGTACGGAGCATATAATATAAAGAAACTTATAATTCGCAATCCTGTGCAAATTCTGTTAAAATATTAAATTTATTGCTCCTAAAGAGAAGTTTAAGAATATCTGTTCTCACTGTGCAAAATTATCCTCACGGGCAGATCTGAAGAATAAAACATCCTGGTCCCTATTGTAAGCAAATTTACAAAAAGAAGGAATTGAATCAATATATGCAATCCCGTACTACTTATATTGTCGCAGAATAGAAAATATGCCAGTGTGTTAGTAAAAGATTACCCGTATTACAATATGATTCTCAAAAATCTCTGCTAAAATAAAACAGATGACGTAATAAATTGAAAATATCAATAATCCCAGTACTCTTTATACCATAAGGTCGTAATTGATTCCAATATATGCCAATATATATCAAAACATATGCCACTATACCTGTACTACTTATATTCTCGTAGATTAAAAGATATACCCGTGTATTTGTAGAAGATTACTCGTACAACGTACAATATATGAATTTAAACAATTTTTGTCATAATAAAATAATTGCATAATAATTTGAAAATATCAATAATCCCTGAATCAATAATCCCCGAAAATATCAATAATAATAATCTGAAGACCGTAATGGATATTATCCAGTCAAAAATGCCATAAGAAAAATCAAATCGTTCTTTTCTAAAATATATTTTTATATCCATTTATTTATTATTCAAATCGAAAAAATAATAATTAAAATTAACAGACAGATTTAATTTAATTGCGTTTCTGAGCAACATGATATAAGATAGAATCTTCCTCATAAACCGCAAAATTAAATAACCATTTTGATTTCTTAATACTTCTCATTGTTCAGCTTGTTAAAATAAACCATGGAGATAGAATTCCCATTTAAATCGTGTTTCAAACAATTCATGTTTTCAGAAAGTGACTAATTTGCGCAAAAAATCTCCCTTCAAACTCACGAGATGAAATTTTAATTCACTTTCAAACGATTTTCAAGCTTTTTGTTTGGGTAAACCACCGAGTTAGAGAGTAGAACTCCTAGGAAAAAGTTCGGTTTTTCATTAATATCTCGACAACCCCTGGTCTTAGATACTTGAAACTTTGGCTAAATTCATGGGGAGCTATTTCAAGGCTATCCACAAAATTTCATTAAATTCTGTTAAGCCTTTCTCACATGGTGTTGAGACAAACGAAAATTTCGTTTTTTACTAATATCTCGAGAACCATTGATCGTAGAAACTCCAAACATGGACTAAACTTTAAGAGCGACTATTTCCAGACTACTTACAAAATTTTATCAAATTTCAGCCGTTCTCCCGTGATAGCGTGACAAACAGACAGACAGGCAAATTTTCAATTTTATTTATATAGATAAGTAGACAACTTGATATTTTGGAACTTCCCTAGGAAATAGCTATGATATAAATATACAAATGTGAATAAAATTTCCTTTCCTAGAAATATTATCTTATATGTCAAATGTTCTATATTACACATCTGATGTCATGTCTATCACAAACGAAATTAACCTACAGGTACAGTGTCTAGAACTAATAGTCTGCCGACCGCCTATACCTACCTCCCAATGCTGGGAGATGTTCCTGAAAAGCCGCCTCCGCCAGACGGCGTGGGTCTCGAATAAGCGGTCTAAAGCGGAGGAGTTAACATTGAAACTAATGGAAATTTATTGCAAATAAAATGACCGATATCTTTCAAAATAAATGAAGAATTTGTGTGAAATTGGGTGTGATTATTGTAAGTGGTATACACAAAAAGTCATTTGATTTTCAGAGAGATTGAGCTAGGGATATATTCGTATTTTTAAAATTTTATTTAACTTGATCTGGTGTTCGTTCAATCCTTTGAGGTCCAAAATAATCAGGTTCATTTATCAGAGTCATGTGAAATTCATTCTGACGTTTCCTCTTGTGGTACATTTGAATTCTTTCGATTTTGAAGCTTATCCAGCTAGCCCGTCCTGGGTCCGCCATAGGACTTTACCTGGTTTTAGAATATAACTCGAAAATCAGAGAACGTTGGAAATCTAAATTTAATATATCGTTTTCTTTTGGGGTGTATTTTAATTCTTTCAATTTTGAACCGTACCGGGTCTTAGGCCCGCCGTAGAAACTCACCCGTTTTCGCAGTATAAATCAAGAGTAGGTATATCTAAAACTTCGAGGTTTAGAATATCCTTGCAATTTGCTGTATATTTTAACTCTCTGGTTAAAAAATTTTATCGGGCTAGCCCGTCCTGAGCCCAACAAAAGGAATATATTGTTTTTTGAGAATAACTAAAAATTCGGAGCATCTAGAATGTATAAATTTAATATGTCATTATCCTTTGGGGTATATTACATTTCATCGCATTTCGAACCGTATCGGATTAGCCCGTCTTGGGCCCGTCATTGAACTTTTCTCGTTTTTAAAAAATAACTCGATTAATCGGAGTAGCTAAAAAATGTAAATTTAGTATATCATTTCCATTTGGACGGATTTTAATTTAGATTTTAAACCTCGTCGGGCTAGCCCGTCTTGGAACAGCTGAAGAATGCATTCATTTTTGAAAAAATAACTCGAGAAACGAAGTAGCTAAAAATTCCAAATTTAACATGTCGTTGGCTTTTGGGGTATATCTAAGTTTCTTCGCATTTGAACTTTATCGGGGTAGTCCGTCCTGTACCCGACTTAGGAATGGATCCGCTTTTTAGAATACCTGGAACATCGGGGAAACTAGAAAATATAAATTTAGTACATCCTTATCTTTTGGGGATTATTTTAATTCCTTTGTTTTTTAACCGTATCGGGCCAACCCGTTTTGGGCCCGCCTTAGAAATTGACTTTTTTGGTGGAATAACTTTAAAGCCGGAGTATCAAAAAGTTTCAAGTTTTGAACGTCGTTGTCATTTGCGGTATGTCTAAGCTCATTGGATTTAAAACCTGATCGGGCTAACCCGTCCCGGTCCCAACAAAAAGAATGTAGTCGTTTTTTAAAAATAACTCCAAAACTGTAGCAGCTAGAATATCTAAATTTAGTATATCATTGTTTTTTAGGGTATATTTTATTTCTTTGGATTTTGAACCTTATCAGACTCGCCCATCTTGGGCCCGACATAGTGAAAATGTACTCATTTTTCGAGAATAACTCGTAAATCGGAGTAGCTAAAGAATCTAAATTTAGTATATCAATTTCTTTTGGGGTTTATCATAACTTATAATTTGAACCTCATCGGGCTAGCCCGTCTTGAGTCCGTCTTAGGAATGCGATCGTGTTTGATGAAAAACTCGAGAACCGGAGTAGCTAGAAATTCCAAGTTTAGCATGTTATTTATTGTCTTTTGTGATATATTTCATTTTTTCGACTTTAAACTTCATTCAGCTAGCTCGTGCTGGACCTGCCATAGGAATATACCCATTTTTTTAGAATAACCCGAAAACTGGAGCAGATAGAAAATCCAAATTTAGTATATTAATTCCTTTTCGGATAGAATGTAATATTTTTGGCGTATATATAATTATAATTAGTGGCTTAGGCATGGGAGATAGGATGTGTGGTAAAAAACCTCATTTGCCGAACAATTACATTAGTTTTCAAACTTGTCCATATTTAAAAGAAAAAATGAATTTTGTACTATAAGCTCCATTCAATCGTCGACCCCCTTTTTTCGTTGATAAATAGTTACATCCACATGCAAATGAGCTAAGAAGTGCGAAATTTGTCCACGGATGTTGGGTCGGTGCACTGGGAGTACGAGTGGAGGTTGCGATTCTGTGTGATCTGACGATGAAGGTTTTATGCCTTCGAAACTGGTCAATATTAGTATTTTGAGTTGTATTCTGCTTTTTACGAAGATAATTTTATTTCTTTAGCAGAAATTTGGACCGCACGTATTGATTTTGTTTACTTGAAATTGAAGATTTTCAATCATTTTTAGAAGCATTATATGAATAACTTTAACGAAGACTTTAAAAGCAAACTTTTGTTTTCCATTTTGATACATATTACCATGTAAACCTAAAAAGAGAATGTATTAGAATGTCTAGCAGATATTTTGTTTTATCTCATATGTTCGGCTCCTAGGAAAAATGCCTGTCTGTGGCCTTGTGAATTTGGAAGAAAAACATGAAACACCATTGCAACTTGAACATTAGAACAAGGTGGGGGCTGCCTACAAGTGCTGTGTCTTTGTAAGATAGCGCTGATAAGAATTTCGTTGAAAGATAGCGCTGATAAGAATTTCGATTGAGAGTAGACATGTAATCGACCGCTATTTTATTTCGACAGGCGCGTCTCCTTTACATACGTTTCCGCAAATTGCCACATCTCTTACACGAACAATGCTCTAAAGATCCGCAAATCAGCGGGGGCTCTGGAAATGGGTAGAACACCAGGAAAGGAATTGTATTGCCTTCAGGGTGGCCTCTAGATACAATAGGAAGTATCTCATTAGCACATTGGTCATCTAAAATCGAATCTGTTTTTACTAAGAACCGTCACATGTACACTATTCTTTTTCGTTCTAAGATTGGACAGGATGGACCCACTCAGAAGGCAATATTTTTCGAAACTATAAGCAGCAAGCTTTCACTCTTTTGATGTTTGACGTTGATGTTCGACGTTGTAATTGACGTTGAAAATCTATATTTTTGTTTCTATATTTGGATTAAAATAGGCTGTTTTTATAGCCATATTATATCAGTTTTCTAATAGATCTATCAACATATTTAATAGTTTTTATAGTCGATGAAGCATGTCCTCAAATTCTGAAAAGAAAGTGAATGACAGACACTGCTTCGTACCTGAATGTAAAACAGGTTGCAAAAATTTCAGAGGCAAAAATTCTCTATATAAAGCTCCAGACAACGATGAACTGAGAGCTAAATGGACAAAGTTAATTCCTCGTGCAGATAAAGTTCTAAACAAAAACTCTGTGGTTTGTGAGTTGCATTTTGCTAATGACGGGTTTTGCATTATTTAATTCTCTTGCATATAAGCGTAGTCAAGATCTAGGATAAGGGAGGTCGACGATCGAATGTGGGGTTTACACAGATCGGGCTAGCTTGTTAAGGTTTTAAATCCAATGAGCTAAGATATACCGCAAATGACAACGACATTCTAAACTTGGAACTTTTAGATACTCCGATTATAGAGTTATTCCCCCAAAAAAGTGAATTTCTAAGGCGGGCCCAAAACGGGTTCGCCCGATACAGTTCAAAAGCGAAGGAATTAAAATATTCCCCAAAAGATAAGGATGTACTAAATTTATATTTTCTAGCTGTCCCGATTTTTCAGTTATTCTAAAAAACCGGTCCATTCCTATGTCGGGCCCATAACGGGCTACCCCTATAAAGTTCAAATCCGAAGAAACTTAAATATATCACAAAAGCCAACGACATGTTAAACTGGAATTTTTAGCTATTGCGGTTCTCGAGTTATTCTTAAAAAACGTATGCATTCTTCAGCGAACCTAAAACGGGCTAGCCCGATGGGGTTTAAAATCTAAGTTAAAATCCATCCAAAAGGGAATGATATACTAAATTTACATTTTTTAGTTACTCCGTTTGATCGAGTTATTCTTGAAAAGTGAGTAAATTTCTATGGCGGGCCAAGACGGGCTAGCCCGATAAGGTTCGAAATGCGATGAAATATAATATACCACAAAGGGAATTATATATTAAATTTAAACATTCTAGATGCTCCGAATTTTAAGTTATTCTCAAAAAACGATATATCCCTCTTGGAGGGCTCAAGACGGGCTACACAGAGGGGGGTTCAAAATCTAAATTAAAATCCATTCAAAAGGAAATGATATACTAAATTTGCATTTTTTTAGCTACTCCGTTTGATCGAGTTATTCAAAAAGCGAGTAAATTTCTATGGCGGGCCAAGACGGGCTAGCCCGATAAGGTTCGGAAAGCGATGAAATATAATATACCACAAAGGACAATGATATATTAAATTTAGACATTCTAGATGCTCCGAATTTTGAATTAATCTCGAAAAAACGATATGTTCCTCTTGTTGGGCTCAGGACGGGCTAAATCGATAAGATTTTTAATCCAAAGAGTTAAAATATACAGCAATTGATAATGATATGCTAAACTTCGAAATTTTAGATGCACCTGTTCTCGAGTTATACTAAAAACAAGTAAAGTCCTATGGCGGTCCCAGGAAGGGCTAGCCCGATAAGCATCAAAATCGAAAGAACTGAAATATACCACATGAGAAAACGTCATACCGAATTTCACGTTACTGTGATGAATGAAATGGATTATTTTGGACCTCAAATGCTTGAACGACCACAGATAAAGTTAAATAAAACTTAAAAATACGAATATATCCCTAGCTCAATCTCTCTGGAAATCAAATGACTTTTTGTGCATACCACTTGCAATAATTATTCCAAATTTCACACAAATTCATCAATTATTTTCAAAGATATCGGTCATTTCATTTGCATTAAATTCCCATTAGTTTCAATGTTAACTCCTCCGCTTTAGACCGCTTATTCGAGATCAACGCCGTCTGGCGGAGGCGGTTTTTAGGGAACCTGTTTTTCGCCTCGGTCGGCACACTATTCCTTCTAGACACTGTACTACATGTATCTACTACTGAATTTAGTGATTTTAATTTGATGTTGATTTTTTTTAATTTTAGATTTATGAAACAAAAAAAAAATTACGGAGTTGATTGCTAATAAATCATTGATTGTATAATTGAATTATAAAACTATAAAAGTAAAGTTTTTTTAAGATTTATTAAACTTAAATTGAAAAGCATACTGTGCCATATAATGTACTCACCATGAATGAAATGCTCACTGCAAACTTTCCTGTGTTTCAAATTTTCAGTATTCAAATCTTCTCTGTTGATTCTTGAAAGCCATTCTTTGCTTCTGTTAACAGAAAAGTTCTTGATTTTATTCCCTTTATTTTCAATTATTCGAGGGAATGAAAAAAATGATACATTACAATCACGTACGGATCGTTTGCTGCAGTTAATTACGGCACAGATCACCATTATTAAATTCAATTACTTTATCTTAAAGAAATTATGATTATATATGATATTGGCTGGATATAGTTTTAATAAAACGATTTTTTTTTAAATTGCACACCAAAACGTATCATTTACATATAAACCTAATGTAAATTCAACGTTTGTTTGTACAAAGAGAACTTAGGACTTTCTCCGCTAGATGGACGTGACGTCACGTGAATTCTTCCTATTCACTATTGTTTAAATTAAATTACACTATCATTTATATTAGAAAAGCTTGTTTAGAACACTGTAGCAAACGTCATTTTGGTAGGAGGAGCCTATTTCTAAACACGGAACATTAACGTCCTACGGATGGGTGAAGCCAATTTCAAAAGACGGGAGAATGCGGCAACTTGGTGCGATTTGTACCATGAAGACTAGATGTAGAAGGAGTGGACACGCCGTAGTAAGGAATGGCATTATCAGAACGATCTCCATACTTAGGTTATTGTCCAAGTAAAATGGGGTCTTCCTCCCCGGTGAACCCACAATCCTAGTGAATAACGGCTTGCTTTAGATCACGATTTAGTGCCGGCCCGGTCTCACCAATCGATGCCTAACCTCAGCACACATGCTGATTGTAATATAATTATGACGAGAATTCAATAAACTCATAACGTAAAATTAATATTAATAACTAAAGTAAAAATCCAAATTCCTTTTACTAAAAATCTGAATTTGAACTCAATTTAATTTAACTCAAACTCAACCATATATTCCTAAAATCTAATGGTAATTGTTTCTTAACCTTTTTATTGTAATCTCATACTTTATTTGTACTTATCTCAAGTAAATACTTGCTAACTTGTAACTTTGGAAGTTTCTTCCTGATTTTCCAAGACGAAGACCGCATATCACCAGCCGTCTCTAACCTCTACAGAGTATACGAGGAGTGTAATTTGCTATCTCATATTGCTATTTGGAAAATTTACGTTACATGGACTTTTTATACTTTCTGAGGTGGAGGTGAGGTATTCCAAAAGCAAGCGACCATCTCCACTAGCATAAGTCTGCTAACGGTACCGCCCTCTAGTGCACATTGTGTAAACTAAAAACACTAACGCAGTTTTAAAACTAAATTTGAAAATAATATCTCATTCAATATTAACGTGTTTCATTCTTATTGAAAGTAAATTAAAAAAATGCAAGACGTGTTCATTTTCTTTTACACCTATAAGAATTATAATAGAATTAATTAATTTTAAAATACAGAATTTAGGGATATAAACGTATTAAAATCTAACATTATCTATAATATATTTTTAGATTTTATTTTCTTGATTCATATTTTCCTGCACTGAAATTCTAATCTATAACTTTTGTCACAAAAATAATGAGGATATGCATATTGTTAAGCACATAAAACAAATTGTAATAATTAAACTTTTATAATTTATTTTATATACTTAACAATGTGTTGTGGTAAGATTGTTAAGGGAACTTAATTAAATGATGTAATATAGTTAAAAACCCATCACAAATCTAATTACTGGTCGGTCACTCACATACAATTAAAAAGGGGAATTATTTAAATAATAGTTAATTAATGTAATGGGACCGTATAAGTGGGGAATAGAATTTTGAATAAATATAACATTGCGTTGTGTAATTTTTAATATATATATATATATAATAATAATAGTAGTTTGAAAATCCAATGAACGAAAAGTAAGAAGATGTAACACGATAAACCTAACTTTTTAAAACACCCACAGAATAAAATATAATACAGCAAATCATCAAAACAAATGGATAAAAAATACAAAACACAAGCTATCAAGTTACAGAAAATCAACAAAATTCAAAGGTATGGAAAAAAAAAAGAAAAACTTAACCTAAATTCAACTATCTAACTGGCTTACAAAACAAAAGTAAAAATCAACTAATCCTCAAGCAAATGGAAAAAAAAATAAAATAAATATCGAATCAACAAGTCAATGAAAAATATCATAATACAAAGTATAACAAACGAAATCAAGCACAAACGCTATACACGTGGACGAGGCTCTAAGCCTAAATCATGAATTGTTAGCCTCTACAAATATCTAATCATGTCCAAGTTTTTGTAGAAGCAAACATAAAAATGTATGTTTCTGAAGAAATAGATAGATTATCTCTATAAACTATTTCTACTTGGACGACATACATAAAGAAGGAATAAAAAGAAAAAATGAATACCTGGAAAATGCACAGCGTATGTACAATCAAGTCGATACCGGGAACACTGATAGAAGAGACCAGTGTTGCCATTCGTAAAGAAAAAATAAAAAACCATTTACTGTTGCCATTCATAAGAATTGAAAAACAGTTAAGCGAAATGTTAAGTTAAAGTATTAACATACAAAAAGAGCTACTAAAAGGAGGAGCAAATAATAGTAATGCTGAAGTGGAAGAGAATGTAAAAAAAAAGAGAATGGAGATGTCTGGCTAATATAAGATACTATAAATAGAATTATATGATGCTATGAAAAGAATTATAAAAATCCAGCTATTTTAAATTTTTTAACAATACTATTTACTAAATAAGAGGGATATTTATATAAATTGCTAGTAATTTTGAGATTTTTGATATGCATAGCATGAAATTTTTTATCAGATAATCTATAAATTCTAAAAAGCTGGTTGAGTATAATATTTCTAAACAATTGAATCGAGTTACAGGAATTAAATGGTAAGATTTTATTAATATTGAAATTATAAAAGTCTTTTTTATCATATAAATTTGTAACAATTCTATTAGAAGGATCAATAAAAAGATTTAAATCCAAAAAATTAACATTTTTACTAATAGTAGCTTCATTAGGAATTAATTCCAGATTGTCTGGATAGTAATCTATATCTATGAGATAATTTTCTGTATGTACTAAGCAAATCAGATCATCAACATATCTGTAAAAAGTATAATCTATTGAAGTAAATGACTTTTCATAATGATAAGGGTATAAATTAGCTAGCATACTGCTACTGCAGCCACCCTGTGGAACTCCTGAGACTTGTGTAATTTATTTCCTTGAAAAATATAATTATTGAAAATAACAAAGTGAAGAAGTTTAGCAAAATTTATAAATATATATATATATATATATATATATCAAAAACTTGCATGTGAGCGCCTTAAAAATATCATTTAAAGAATATATAGTATCTAATACATGATGAAATTTACATTGTACATACCTGAAAGTTCAAGAGAATCTAAAAGAAAATGTATTGCTAAAAAAAATAAATAAATAAATTTACAAATTCATCTGAAAATTCAAATGTTCTTAAAAACCCTCGCTAGTAAGTTAATGAATCATAGTTGAAGTATAATTTGTAATCACGAATTCTTTTGTTCATTGTCTAAAAACATTCATTGCAATTCATTTGCTCATTGTCTAAAAAAATATAACTATGATCAATATCCCTCAATATTGTACCTAAAAATAAATTCATGATATTTTCTCTTTCTATACATTTAATAGTCTTGTGAAAATACTCGAATTCTGAAAATCAGATTATTGTAGATTGATTTAAGTTGACTAACTTGATTTAGTACACATCTGAAACTTTTCATTCATTTTACAAAATTCTTTATTTTTCTTATCTCGAATGATATATATATATGCACTTGTAAACAGGATGATATAGATTCAATTTTGATGAAATCACAATTAAAGATACTGTAAAATTGAACAAGTATCACTTCATTTTTTTTTAAAATGCTGCACTAAATACAAATATTGTATTGAAAGGATTTTGCAATCGTGTAGAAATATCAACTCATCTAGGCAAATTCACCATAGTTACTCAAGATTATGAGCAAGTCACTCTTCATATGTAACAAAATAAATGCTGCACTAACACAAATACTTATTTTGAATAAATTTTGCAATCTTGCAATCATTATCAATTAAAATGATTTGATGAATTCCAACTTGTAAAACAAAAATAGATAAAATGGTCAACTTACTAAAGTTAAATAATAATATAAATTTAAAATGACTTTTCTCACAAGAAATACATATCTATATCTTCTTGCTTCATAATTCTTTTTTTATTCGCGAAAACAACACATACCAATTATTGCATGATTATTGAAGATGGTTTAAGCACTCTATAAAAACATGGTTGGGGTTCGCCATGCCTCTTTCTAGACAAAGACGAACCCACCAACAGCTTTTAAAAAACCCGAACGTTCACACTCTAAGAAAATTCGACAGAAGAGCGAGACAGCTTGAAAATTCTCCCGCCTAACCGGATGTAGCCATGCCGAAGAAAACAAACTCTCGCTCAATCAAGGAGGTTAAATAGTGAGAGCCAGAAGATTATTCCCATATCTCGCCTGAAACCAGATTTCGTCAATTGTTGAAAACGTGTGCTGCTATTCCGCAGCTTAAAAGGGGCGTTCCCAGAACGAATGAAAACATTGAAGAATAGCAGCACGTTATAATTTAATTTAAGAAAAGAGACTATTAGCCTATTAATGAATACAAAAAAAAATAAAAGCAATTTTGAATAAGATAATTTTGAATAATAAATTTAAAGTAAAATAAACATATTTAATGAATTATTAAAAAAATGTTAATTTGGAATAGTAAAAATATAATGTGTTATGACGAGTCACAACATACAATCCCTCACTAAAAAAAAGTGGAAAAAAAAGAATTTAACCTTATAGTAAAACAATTCCTGTTAATTTTCAAAATAATTTTATAAAATGCCAAAACCTGATGAATGCCTAATACAATATATATAAGATATTTTCTCCAAAATACCATACTTCATACAAAATTCATTAGTAGAGTAACAATAAACAGCAATTAATTATCAACAAATGAATAAATATGAAGACAATGTATGACATGCGTGTAAACCAATTGTAGTGAATTCAGTATAAATAAAACATAATTCTGAGAATAGAGACCAGTACCAATAATTACATAGAATTGAGTTCACCATATAAGTAACATGACTGTGAGATGAGTACAATAAAATGCATTAAGATGAGTGTGAATAATTATGTAAACAATTTTTTCTTTTCAATGTGAGTGCATATAAAAAAATTGAGTTGAATACAGTTGCAAGTATATAAAAAAAATTCCATTGAAATTGTCACTTAAAAAGAATTAATTACCACCATTAAAGTTAAAAAAATGCCATCACTAAAACAATATTATTAACTACCACCTAAAAAAATTCTAAATTTCAATCAAAAACAAATATAAAAATTCGAATAAGGATGAATAAGGTTATTCGAATAAGGTTGACACTGCATATCCGAGATATGCTCAAGTATGGACTCCTCGGACAGGACAAGGACCAAGTCTCCCGGATTCTAGGTTCGTTCAATTTTGTGAATTATTTTTTGTTGTGCTGTGACATTGGTAAATTTAGAAATTGTGATAGTGATATTTATGTGATCTTTAACTCAGTTGAGGAGTATAATGATAGAGTAATTAGAGCTAAACTGTTAGAGTTAGGACTAATAAATGAAATTAAACTTGTTGACAAAACTGAAACGGTTGTAAATCCATGTAAAAGGGCTAGGATAGAGGAGTCTCACACTAAGGGAACTCCTACTAAAAACCAGGATGGAAATTTAAAATTAAAATCAAATGACCATGATAACATGGACTGTAATGCTGCTAGTGATAGTGTTGTAAATGAAAAGGTTAGTGATAATGTTGTAACTGTAAATGAAAATATTAAAACTAAGACTTATGCTGAAATTGCCGCGCAACCTGTTCAATTTAAGAGTGCACCTAAACCTAAAGCCGTTGAAAATGGTGTTAGAGAAAATATTATGGAGGTAGAAAAAAAAGAACCAAAAGCAGAATGTTTCTTCATAAAGTTTAGAGACAACTACCAGGCTCTCCTTAAAAAGCTAAATGATATTACAGACAATAAAGTATCTGGCAAACTCTCAGGAGATATTCTCAAACTCATACCCAATGACGCTGACTCCTATAGGGTTGTTCAGCGCCATTTGACTAGCGAGGAAATCCCCTTCCATAGTTTAAACCTAAAAACTGAAAGGCCAAAAAAGGTAGTTTTGAAGGGGCTACCAACTAACTATGTCATTGAGGAGATTAAAATGACGCTAACATCCATTGGATTAGATGTAGTCCGGGTTTCTCAATTGAGAAACACAAAAATAAGATTACCCCTGGCGATCTTCTTACTCAGCCTTAGGCCCACGGAAGACTGGCAGAGGATTTACAGACTGACAAGGTTAGGATACTTGGCTGTGAAGGTAGAGGCCTTCAGAGCACGGGGCTTTAAGATTTGCTACCGGTGCCAGCAATTCAACCACTCCTCTGAGAACTGCAGAATGCCACCAAAGTGCCTGAAGTGTGCACAAGATCATTTCACACGGGACTGCCAGAAACCCAGGACAGAGAAAGCAACGTCTGCAAATTGTAATGGAGACCACCCGGCGAACTTCAGGCAATGCCCGAAGAACCCCTGGAACAGAGGAAAGGCACCGGAGTATGCCCCCCCCCCTCCCCCAAAAAATCAGATACCACCTTGGAGGCAAAAGGTCCTCGGACTAAACCCCCAGGCACCCCCTCAGGGCTCCTCGCACATAGTGCCACAGGAAAAAAGACACCAACCTCCAGCACCTACCAGATCGGTGCAAGAGCAGGCCCCCAAATCATCGACCTCCAGAGAATTGACCCTGGAGGAAGTAAGAGCAGCTACAGCTGCCATTAAAAAGAGATCGGAAATAGAAAAAGCCAGACAGGCAAAGGAGGCAAAGGATAGGCTTGACAGGATGGTTGAGGATTGGAAACAAAATAAACGAGTCAGACATGAAGAGATCGCGCAAACCCAGCCGTTAGTTAAAACGGGTGAAAAAAAGCAAAAAACTATCGAGTTCCAAAAGGACACTCACAAGAAAGTGCAAACCGCGGTTGAGGCTGAGGAAATGGAAGCTGAGACTGAACCGACTGATAAATCTGATGCTGAAAAGATGGAGGATATCCTCAACCTCATCACAGGATTTATTAGCATGTTCAATCTAGACGACATAAAACATCTCTTGATGCAGTTCGCAGACATAGTACAAAAAAGAGCAATCCTATGGTAATGGTCTTTGAGGCCCTTAAAATAATCGCGGACTTTAAAAATAACAGTGAAAATCAAACCCGTCATGGCTAGGTCCAAAAAAGAATCCTTAAAAATAATATTTTGGAATGCGAACGGCATATCTACAAGAATAAATGAACTTAGGAACTATGTAAATGAAAATGACGTAGACGCCTTATTAATTCAGGAAACTAAAGTTAGAGAAAGTAAAAAACTAAACATAGCCAACTACATATGCTATCATAATCTTAGCTCAAATACTAATGCTAGAACGCCCCATGGAGGAACAGCAGTATACATTAAAAGAAATATTCCCCACGAGGAACTAAACAACATAAATCTTCAAGGTATAGAAAATACTAGTATAAAAATTAAAATTAATTATACTAGCCCGTTTATACTAACCTCAATATATGTCAAAAATATGAGTAGAGTAGATGTAGTTGCGCAACTGGAACTGCTTTTCGCGCGATATCCAAACACGATACTCGCAGGCGACTTCAACGCGCACCACCGAGCGTGGGGCTGTAGGAGAGCCAATTCACGCGGTACACAGATACACAGACTGCTGAACACGGCAAACACTAACATTATTGTACCGTCGACACCAACCTGCTTCTCAGGCGCCAACGGCTCATTTATAGACTTTGTCCTAACGCGAAACACAGATTACGCTCACACTATTAGTACCTTGGATGAATTCGACTCGGATCATCTGCCGGTACTGGTGACATTCGACCTGAACACACCTCTTCCAGCCTCTTTGGGACAAGAGAGGGTCAACTGGGAAGTATTCAAAAGAGCACTCTTCGAGCCGCACTTAGCAGTACCTAACATAATGAGTACGGCCACGCACACACTCACCACAGAAATCAAGAGAGCAATTGCCTCTGCCACAACACATCGTGAGTCTCCAAAAATGCCCACACTTTCCCACCATGTCAAACAATTAGTCAGGCAAAGAAATAGAATGCGTAAGACATGGCAGGATAACAGAGACCTCGCCCTTAAAAGGGAGCTTAACAGACTCACGTGCAAAGTCAGGGAAAAAATTGTCGCAGAAAAGCAGCAACAGTATAAAGAACTAATCGAATCCCTTAGCCCAGAAGACGTATCGCTCTGGCAATTCGCAAAAAGACTCAGGAAACCTCAAATTTAGCTCCCGCCACTAATAGATGGTGCTAAAATCGCGTACTCAGACGAAGAAAAAGCCGAGGCGCTCGCAAGCCATTATGAAAAACAATTCCAACCAAACCACGATCTAATGTGTCAGGACACCCTAAGAATGGTTAGTCAAACTTTAAATAACTTCAGGAATTCCCCGGTAACGGCTGAGATTGACCCAGCCACCGCGCAGGAGATAGTAGAAATTATTAAAAATATCGAAAACCGTAAAAGCCCAGGGCACGACAAAATCAGAAATATTGCGGTTAAAAACCTACCCTTAAACGTAATATGTTACTTGACTATCTTAATAAATAAAATATTAAAACTAAACTATTTCCCCAAAGAATGGAAGGAAGCGATAATTATAACAATCCATAAGCCTGGTGAGGATGCCACAATTCCAGCCAACTACAGACCAATTAGCTTGCTACCGACACTTAGTAAAATTACTGAGAAAATTATTCTTAAGAGACTGAACACGCACCTTAGTGAGAATGACATTATCATTCCGGAGCAGTTTGGATTTCGGCCAAAACACTCCACCACTCATCAATTGCTGAGAGTGGTAGAGTACATTTCTTCTGGTTTTAATAATAAGACACCCACAGCTGCGATTTTTCTTGACATCCAAAAAGCCTTTGATAAAGTGTGGCACTGTAGATTAGCTTATAAATTGATCACTCTAAAAGTCCCTGACGCACTTGTCAAACTTTTAATTTCATACTTAAATAACAGACACTTTCAAGTCAGAGTAGGAGATAACTTATTTACACCCAAGCTCATTAAAATTAGTGTACCGCAAGGTTCTATCCTGGGCCCGACACTCTTTAACATATACCTGAACGACATCCCTAGGACTCCAAACACAGAGCTGGCACTCTATGCAGACGACAGTGCGATACTTGCTAAACACCCCTATGTCTCAGTAATGCACAGACAGCTACAACAGCACTTAGACATACTCCAAACTTGGCTGGAAAAATGGCGAATAAAATTAAATCCCAATAAATGTCATTGGATTTATTTCTCTAGAAAACGTAAACCTCCGCCGCCTCTGTACATAAACAACCATGCAATAAAAGCGGAAAAATCTACTAAATACCTAGGTGTAACGATAGATTCCCACCTAACCTGGAAACAGCACGTAACGAACTTAATCAAAAAAGCGTATATGGCCACAGGAGCCTTATACCCAATGATAGGAAACGGAAATCTAAGTTATCAAAATAAACTCCTAATTTATAAATCGGTCGTCCGCCCGGGAATGCTGTATGCAGCACCCGTATGGGGATATGCCTGTAAAACTACAATAGACCTCCTAGAGACAAAACAAAACAAAATCCTACGGATCATCAGGAAAGCTCCCAGGTACTTAAGAAACTCGGTAATTAGGAATGACTTCAAAATAAAAACTGTTAGAGCCCAAATTAAAAAGCTAGCGTTTAAATTTTACAGAAATTTGCCATCCGTTCCAAACGAACTGTTATTCAATCTGCATGACTATGATCATGGCAAGGCCAAATCTCGTAAGAGACCCCGCGCTGTTCTAAACATCGATAATCGGAATTAAAAGATCCCACCTCAAACATCTGATTTTTAAATAAAACTCGCGACTATTATTTTATAAAAAAAATATTCTAAACTCTAAACTGCCAAAACGCTAGGTAACCCTTAGATCTGCATCAACCCCCCAAACTGCTTAAACTCTAAATGTGCAACAAACTGCCACACTAGGAGCTAGGACAAATAATAAAAAGTAGTAAATAAAAACCTCGAACCTCCAATTAGGGTCACTGAATTAATGTCACAGTTTGACGATAAGAACCACATATTGAAACTGGAGATTAAAGGCGCTTCGCGCCTGGTGCTCTGTCTTGTACGACACTACGAATAAGGATGAAGAATGAATTCCATTTAAAATTTAACTTCAATGAACTACAATCCAGAATTTGGATAATTCATAAACAAGGCTCATAAATGAACTTAATAATTCCAATGAATTTGAAATTTATTACTTTAATTCTGAGTTTCTGAGAAATAAACAAATTTGAACCATTAAATATTCAGGCCATAAATCAATCAACCAATGAATGCAAAATTGCAAAATATAAAATCCTCAATAATGTAAAAAAATGAAATCAAAATTTTAACACAATGTCTAACAAAAGAACTAAAATCTTCCAATGAAATAAAAATAACTGAATTAGAGAAAATTCAACAATTCTTGCCAATTAATTTGAAATTTCAATTATTTAATTAACATAAAATATTTCTAAAATTGAATTGTTTTACCAAAACAAAATAATAAAATTCTCAATTGGAATCAAAGAAATGAAAAATATCAATGCAATGAATCTTATTAATGAATTAATTATAAATAAATGAACTAATAAATGAATTATGTAAATAACAATGGAATTTATCAATAAAATGAATTCCATGAATCAATGAATTATATTAATAAATGAAATATCTCAATAAAAGGAAATTTTAAGAAAATGTTACCAAATGTCAGATTTCCCCAAAAGAAATCAATGAAAAACCGAGACACTTCTAAGGCTGTACTGCTTGATCAGGGCAGAAAAGACCAAAGAAAACTGCTCCCCTCTAGAGTAAAAAGCAGATTATCCCAATTCTCAATGAAATCCATCGAGTAAGATAAGACCAACAACACATTGTGTGTCAAGATTCCTAACCTTGAATTCCATATAAGATGTTGCTGAAACTATAATAAATTTAAAAACAAAATTAGTACAAATAAATTTGTAACCTCAGAAACTTGAAATAAATATTAGAAAAGAAATAAACCATTAAAAATTTTGAATCATAAAAATGAAAATATTCAACAGTGTAAAATGAATTTTAAACAAAAATGAATTTAAAAATTTGAAATCAAAAATCTACATAAAATTAACATATTCGAATAAAACTGCAGGGATAAAATAGCAGATAGTGACTGAACTATTTTGCGCATATGTAAATTATTAGTTTCGTGCTCAAGTTCAAATAGGTACCCAAAAGAAAGAAAAATTTAAAGTATCTGTGAACATAAATGTTGATATATAATTTGCTGCAAACGTTATGCATGGTAGAAAAAATTAGGAGAAAACTAAGGAAGACACACTGCTGCAGATAACAATATTTATGGACTGGTTTTATGCTTATTATGCATTTATCAGCATGGAATAATCATTAACTGCAATAGCAGCAAGAAAATTTGATATCTGCAGCAATTTTATGAACTTTGGTGGGAACTGACAGTTGTGGTCCTTCAACGTAGCCAGTATAGAATTCATTCAAAATTTAGCTCAGGCTACACAGAATTGCAAAGTCCATGTTCAAAATCACAAGAACCTGCCAGAAGGGACGTTTCCAAAAATAGAAGATAACTATCAAAACTATCTAAAACAAATCATTATTTGCACATTGACATTAGAATCAATACAAGAAATTAAGCATGTTATGATTGTATGTTGAAGACCCAGACCACTCCACTGACCTGAGGGTTTCCAGTAGCTATTTGAGTGGCCGGAGTTATGATGGTATATATATGCATGCAATAAAAATACTAGATTCATATTTTATCAGGAAAATTTGCTCAAATTTGTAAATCACCTGTTGTACATTTGTGCATATCTATTATTCTACACCTCTCAATTAACTGTATCAAATAAATGTTACAAAATTAGATTTTTGTTTTTTCTAAATGTTGGATCCAATGTTAAATTTGCTTTTCAAGAGAAGGGTCCTTAACATGTAAAAGTTTAAGGGGGCATAGGACCTTTAAACCTTCAAAAAATCAATTTTTCAATTTTTTCAATTTATGAATGTTTGAACATTTCTGAACACTGTGCAAAAAACCGCATTCTAAAATTCGCATTATTTCTAAAAGTTATGAGCTTTTATGCAACATACACTTTTGAAAATTTTCTCATGTCAGCCATCGCCGCCATTTTTAAAGGGACGTCACTATTTGTTTACGTTTGCAGTTTGCTGTTTTGTCATGTAAATCTAATACTTTTTCCACCACCATGTCTTAATTATTTATTTAATTATTTCTGCAGCAGTAGGAAGGCAACTACTCACCTCTACTGAACTGCTCAGCCCAGTTTGTTTATATTCTATAGCCGTTAACTTGTTTACAACGTGGAAAATTTCTTCTGAGTTTCACAATTTCTTTTCATTATATTTTCTTATTTTTTACGATTGATTTGCTGCATTTATGTTGTTTAAGCATAAGAACTTTGAACTAAAATACAGTTAATCTATTTTTTATACAATACAAACTTCTTCACGCTTGCATATTTATTTGTGCAATTTTTTAATATAAACTTTTTGCTTTTTGCTTTCTAATAATGGATACACCGGCAACTAAATCTCGTTCTGGTAAAAGAACGAAAAGAAGACGTTTTCAATGAAATATGTATGTAATTAAAAACAAAAACAATCCGAAAGTGTTCGAATGACAAAATGTTGATTCTACGCTTAAGCTAAGTGCTTCAAGTAAAAAAAAACTGCTCAGCTCAAAAGATGAACTTTCACTTGATAAGTCACATATTTCATCTGAAAAACATTAATATAGAATAGTTGATATATCAGTACTTTTCAAGGAGCTTACAAATGTTTTGTGCTGCAAAATATGTCATGGAACAATAAATATACGTGAAAAATCTTCAATGGGTTTAGCATCGACATTTCTTGTATATTGTGATAGCTGTGATGAACTAAAGTTTGTGAAAAATTCAAAAATGCTGGGTGTTAAGAAAAATATTCCAGAAATAAACAGAAGAGCTGTATTTTCTATGCGATGTATAAGGCATGGTTAATCGGCTTTATCTACTTTTTGTTCTACGATGGGTCTTCCAGCGCCTGTTTCTCAGAAATCATATAATAAAATTAGTCGCAGGACTTTAAATGCCACATCTGTTGTAGCTAAATCTTCAATGAAAGCTGCTGTCCAGGACGAAAGAGAATTATTAAATGGACCGAAAGATATTACTGTAAGTGGAGATCGTAGTTGGAAAAATAGGGGGCATTCGCCAGGTGTATGTGTGTGTACACTAATCGGAGCAGAAAGCGGGAAGGTTATTGAAACCGAAGTAATGTCTTCTTTTTGTAAAGGCTGCAACAGCTACAGAAGTAAGAAAAGTGGCCCTCGGTATGAAAAGTGGAAAAATAATCATAAAATAGTGTGTTCGAAAAACCATTCGGGTAGTGCGGGAAAAATGGAATGTGATGGAATTTCGAGTCTCTAGCACTATATATGAAGTTTGAAAAGCTCGTAAAAGGCAGAAAACATTTGATTTTCAAAGACAAGAGGAAGAGGATGGAATTACTTATGCATCAGGTGCATTTTGATGCTAAATTAGATATAAAATAACACAGGATGTATAATAAACTACAGCCAAACATTAATTAGCCGAACTGCGATAACTCAAAATTTTCCATGTGCGAAAGTCATATTTGTTATATATTTTTGTAATTTTAAGCAATTTCAATACGTCAAATTTTCTGTAACTCATTCTTTTCTTGTCACTAGAGTTTCAGTTTATCAAAGTACCACTGCAGCTGTTTTTCTCAGGTATGTGATTTTACAACTTGCGCACAGCATATTTTAAAATATATTGTACCAATCACTTTCACGTTTTTGCTCTTACTTGTTTCATCTATATATACAATTTATACAAAAGAGATTCCTCCTAAATAAGTAAAAATTTAGTAAATGTTTTTCATCTGACTGACAAGAAACTTCTTCACGAAGCTGATGTTCGAGCTTCCGAAGCAACATATAGAGCTCAAATACCCCTTAAAAGGCAGAAAAATTTTGATTTTTCAAACATAACAGAAATAGGAAGGTGCTATTTATGCACTGGAGGCATTCTAAGGTCAAAATACTATAATAAGTAACACTGAATATATTTTTAAACTTAAAAGCTGGTTTCTCAGATATGTGATTTTAGCCCTTGTGCGCAATATATTTTAAAATATATGTAGCCAATCACTTTCAAATTTTTTGCTCTTACTTGTTTCATCTGTATACATAATTTATAGATAAAAATTCCTCATAAATAAGTAAAAATTTAGTAAACGTTCTTCATCTGACTAACAAGAAACGACTGCGCGAAACGTCTGTTCGAGTTTCCGAAGCAACATATAGAGCTCAAGTAGCCCCTAAAAGGAAGAAAATTTTTGATTTTCCTTACATAACAGACATAGGAAGGTGCTAATTATGAACTAAAGGCATTTTAAGGTACAAAATAAGATAATAAGTAACATTGAAGCATTTTTAAATTATAAAGCTGTTTTTCTCAGATATGTGATGTACACTTGCGCGCAATATATTTTAAAATATATGTAACCAATCACTTTCAAATTCTTTGCTCTTACTTGTTTCATATATATACATAATTTATAGATAAAAATTCCTCATAAATAAGTAAAAATTTAGTAAACGTGCTTCATCTGACTAACAAGAAACTACTGCGCGAAACGTCTGTTCGAGTTTCCAACGCAACATATAGAGCTCAAGTAGCCCCTAAAAGGGAGAAATTTTTTGATTTTTCTTGCATAACAGACATAGGAAGGTGCTATTTATGAACTAAAGGCATTTTAAGGTGTAAAATAAGATAATAAGTAACACTGAATATATTTTTAAACTTTAAAGCTGTTTTTCTCAGATATGTGATTTTAGCCCTTGCGCGCAACATATCTTAAAATATATTTAACCAATCACTTTCAAATTTTTTGGACTTACTTGTTTCATCCATATATATAATTTGTACTTCAAAAATTCACCATAAATAGTAAAAAAAGAATTGTGAAGAGGTTTATTTCATTTTTTTAACACTGAAAATGAAAATTTCATTTTGTTTAAATTTTAAAAATATTAAATTTATTTCAAAAATTTAAAAAGTGTGTACAAATTAAAGATGTATTAGTTATAAATATATTATTATCAAATTGAAGTCCATAAGTATAATATTATTTGAAATATCTTGCGCGCGGCTGCTACATACACCGTTATGTCTGTCAAAATTGTATAAATTTTAAAAAACAATATAAAATATACATATAATTATATGACTTCAGTAAAATTGGTGTAGTAAGAAAGGTTTTCTATATGTTTAGAGAAAAAAATTTGAACATCTGGGATACACCTGGTTAAAATTAAAAAATTGTAAAGATAGCTCTATTTTCAATGAATTTCGACTGTTTAAAGGTCCTATGCCCCCTTAAGAACTGAACTGCTACACTATAGGGAAGGGAACCGAAAAATGTTTGAGAGCAGAAGACTTTAAGTACATGACATGGTATTATTTTATAAAGAATTTTTAGCCTAATTCCAAACGTCCTTTTTTTTATATTTAGAAACATATTTTTATGTTTGATGATGGCATATTTAAATTTTGTTTTTAAAATATTATATTTAATGATTTATATTATTTTAACAGAATTACATAATGCAGACCCAGCACAAACTCCAGCCATTTTAACAAATTAGAATTTATTTTGTTTAATTCTAATAATAAATTATTTTTTTACACAAAATTGTTTACTATCAGAATTTTGTTTCTTCAAACTGGTCTGATATCACAAAAAATTGTACTCTCTTGATGTTGACGTACAAGTAGATACCTACCTATTATACCTACAATTTCAGTTTATTATGCAGCAGGGGCTCATTTAGTTTCAAAATGCTTCCTAAACAACTTGTGAAAAAATAAACTTAATCCCAATGTAGTTTATCATTCTGAAGGCCTTGATCTGGAAGCACAATCTGTTTTTTACCTCCAATAACATAAATAATTAAATAATTACAAAAAATGAATAAGTAAGGAACATTTAGAAACTAATAATTCAAAAAGAAGTGCTCTGGCTACTGCGTTACTGCAATAGAGGAGAAAATTCTACTACAGTAAAACCAGTCTTCAAATTTGAAAAAAAAATCCGGCAGAAGAAAGGGAAGAAGCTAAGATCAAAAGCCAGTTATTTAGGAACTAGATGTCTGCATGGGTCAAATTTAAAAATTTTACCCGGCCCCAAAATATAAGGATTTGACTTTGATTTGACTTTGATTATGATTTGACCCACAAACTTTTTCAAATAATTCACCCAAGCCTGACTGACTCATCTCAAAAGCACTCAAAGCCAGCCCCAACTTTTTTGTATACATTGAAGCTTGTTGCCTCATATGATGATCCGCATTTGTCATTTAAAGAATTAAACACAAGTTATGTTACATATAGTAATAAATCAAAGAACCCCAATTTGAAAAATCTGTACAAATCAAGAATGAGAATTGCGGTAAAGTGAGTTTTATTTATCATTTTAGTTGAATAATAGGAGAACAGTTGAATACTGAGAAAACTGTGTTTAAAAACATGCTTTCTTCCCCGATTTAAGTTATCAGTGTCCCTCTTGTTAGAGTTCCTTAGCACCAAATATACATATTAATATAATATTTTGACTGCAGTAGTTGCAAAATAAACATGTCATATTCCACAACTTAATTATTAGTATTTTAAAACAAAATTCAATGCTTTCTATGTACGTATAATATTTTCTTTGAATATGACATAGCTATGAATATTTTAAAAATTTAATCATTTTAAAGTAAAAATGCCAGATTTTTTTAATACAAATAGAAATAAAATCAAGTACAATAATTCATTTTATCAATATATTAATTTTAAACTGTAACAGTTTGCTCAAATAAATTTTCCTTCAATATTTGTTATCGGACAGAAATCAAGGAAACTGTGGTTTAATTTAAGAATAGAATTTATTTAAATTGAAAATATAGAAATATTCGGAATCTAATGATTGAAATTAAAATCACAGAAGAAATTGAAAATAAAATATCAATATTAAATTTTAAAGTAAAGAGTACCTTGGATTTCATATTTTTACCAGCAGTCAAGCAATATCGCTACAAAATCGATTAAACATTTTTGCGATAAATTTAAAAATAAACAAATTAAAACTTGCACTTGATCGATAATAACCGACTGATCATGTCTGCACAAATGAAATTTATTTTGCTGCATCCAAGACAAAACATATTTTTCTTATGTTACTGTAGTTTTAAAATAACTTGATTCTACCAGCACTGGTCCGGAAAGTAAAACAATTCAAATCACCCAAATTAAATACGCCGCTGTTATGCAGCACAAAATTCAAATGCCTAATACCTTTTCCTAACTATCCAAACTACGATGTATCTACATCGTACTTCTACGATGTAGATACACGACTACAAAACATATAATATATAATAATTTAAACATTTAATAACAATCATTAAAATTACTTTTTGAAAGAAAAAACAATTTACTTACCCGGCACGTTGAGAGAGACAAAGAAAACATGCAAAAAGCAAGTCAGCAACACAGCCAAGTCCCACGCCAAGTTGGCAGACACTTTTGACGCCAATATTTGTGTGCTCACAAGTGAACACGCTGCTATAGGGGTTAAGGGAAAGTGATACTTATCGCTGAATTTGGCACACATTTAAATAATAATCGATGTTTCACAGGGCAGATATGATTCCACTGCGATGTTTATGAACATTCCGTCATTGTGTTAATAAACTTCGCGCAATTTATAATCACACCACTAGAAATCTACTCAGTCAATTTGTATTATCGCTTTTCAAATGAAAACATTTTTAATATATTAGATATTTTTAAATGTATAACTTATATAACATTTTTGAAATGAAATAATTTCATATAAGTTTATAGGAGAGAAAATTGAAGAACATATTGAAATTGAAATTTGTTTCTATATATTGTTATTAATTGGGGCAAATTGTTTAATAATATGTCTTAATGATATGGTTAGCAGATGAAATTAAAACTGTAAGGATTGTGCCCAGGCTTTTCATTACCCGTTTCGAAATCCTGGCTACGCCTATGGATGTGTTGAAGGCCTAGACCGTCCGACTCATCCTAAGGACTCGAGCAACCATTTGGACGACCGGGCCTATGGGTCTGTGGCGCAACTTACCGTGGTAACGTCAGAATGCACTGAAAAAATTATAGTCTCCCAAAATCGTGCATATCGAAAAATGAAATCCATCACATTTGATCGTCGCACCCCCTCCCATTTCTAAGATTCTGGCTACGCCTATATTAAAACACAGATATTGACTGTCAAATTTAGATCAGAACATGATGACATACAGGAGAAAAGTAGTTTAACTATTTGCAAAGGAAATATCAATTTATACATAAAGTTGATATACAGACACAATTGTTCGTCATTAAATTTATTTTGAACATTTTCTTCATGTACTGTACAAAAGGAAGAGGAGTGATAATATCCCAATCCCTCTACACCCACTCTTTGACTTAATAAGGTCATTTGTTCCTCATTAGTTGAAAATATTTATCACTATCGAAAGTACTTGATTGTCGATCGCCTTCTCTCATTTCAACTACGCCTAAGTTTATGTATTATGTTTATTGCTCCAAAATTTCGCATTTGTATATTTCATAGTAATTTTACTTCTGAGTGTTATTCAGAATAACCCCCCCCCCCGCCCTTAAGTGCATATTTAGTAGAAGTCATACAATTTTTATTCGATGATAAAGAATTAAAATATGAATATTCGAAGCTATGAATATCAATGGTTTATTTTGATTTTTAAAATTTATCATCTGTTGGAAAATTAAACTTTAAAATTTTAACAAATTTAAACTAAATAAAAATAACAAAATATGTATAAAAATGCAAATTTAATATTGGAAACTTTTGAAACAAAAAAATACCCATTAAACATCATAAACTTGAACAATACAATTTGTTTTACGCTGTACTTATTACGAAATTTAACAGTCGATAAGTTTTCGGATGAAAATAGGGAGAAATTCGCTGAAAATATGGATTGATTGGAGGTATTCGTTAGAAAAAGGGATTGCATGGAGATATTCGTTGAAAATATGGATTGATTGGAGATATTCGTTAGAAAAATGGATTGTTTGGAGATATTGGTTGAAAAAAATTGTTGCAAATAATGAAGATAAAACTTTTCAGATAAATGCAACAGCATGAAAATGATTTAAAAATGAAATATATTATCCATTTTGCAACGTAATGCATAATTCGTCTTAAAATGGTTTTTAAATCGCAATATTTGCAACCAAACGAGAAAGGAACTATAGCAACAAGTTTGCAACGTTTTTAATCCAGATCGTGCTAACTGGGGTCCTTCCCGTGCCTCATAATCAATACCCTCAGGGCCAGGGGCCTTGCCCCGACCAAGATCTTTGATGACCAAGAGAACCAAGGAATTAAGAGCTTGTATTCTCGGGTCCAGGGGGCCCGCCACGAATGGCATAGGACTCTTTCAATCCCTAGCCGAACAAGAGCAAACACTCCACCACCACTCACTCTCACCGATCCACACCCAAATTTATTAAGAACAAAAAGTGATGCCTGGCTATGGCGGTTACAAGGCCAACAATATCAGGCAAAAGCTTGTAGGCAGAAAATTAACAAATAGTTTACATTATTAATAAATAAAACCATAATAAACACAAAATAAGAAGGCCAAAAATATATCAAGTAGCACCAAAAACAAAGGTAAAAGGCAACAAAATACAAACAACAAAGAACACAAAAAGCAAAACTTTTCCCAAGGCCAACCAACACTTATCAAAAAGTGTCCCCGCCTCTCCTGCCACTCGCAAATAGGAGACCGAGGTTCAGCCACAATCAAATAAAACAAATATCAATCAAGAAACCGAACCAAGGTAAGGGAAAATACCAAAAATATAACCAAGTACAACTACCAAGAGAATTCAAAACAAATAAGAATTAAAGTCACACCAAAATAAAAAACCAAAACCATACCAAACCAACAAAAACACCCCAAAAACCAACACCCCATGAACAAGCCAAAACTAAAAAGGAAAAACAAACCGACCCCCAACAACAGCTCTAAACATATAAAACAAATAAACCAACAACCACCTACCCAACCAATAATACTTCCCAACCTAACCAAGAAGAACCACCCGAAAACAACCAAATCAACAAACAATCCACTAAAGAGCAAAACAAGAAAACCAAACCACCAAAATAAACACCGCAACAAACCACCCCAAAACCAACATACAACCCACAAGCATATACAAAGATTATATAATAACAATATACAATAATATACAATATATATAATAACACCTCTAGAAACACAAAAATTACCACTCCAAAAATCTCAACATCAAAGCCCCTAATGACCATCAACCAACACTGCGCCTCCATAATCCCCATGTTTTTTATAAATCATCAACTCAATTCTACGGGACACACAACCCCTATTACAACTGGAATGATTAACATCTCTCCTAGACCCAGTTCTGGCATTGAAACGACTACAATTAACGCATCTAGGATCATTTACCACAATCGCCAAGAGCATGAGTCCCAGCACATCTAAAGCATTTCTTAGTTTCTAAACACATCTTAGTATTATGCCCAAACTGTCCACAGGCCATATACTAAAGGATGGCAAAAAATTATTTATACCAAACTCGTCGCCACACAGAATAAACGTATTGACGTCTCATCAGTAAACCAAAAGCAGGGGGTTTAACATCAAAAACCCGATGAACACCCTGCTTACCCTTAATAATAAACCTAAAAATAAAACAATCTCTGAGTTCGGTCAACCCGTCATTCTGGGCAACGATATCATTCAAAAAGGTATCACTGCTCAAATCCGAAGGGACATTAAATAATATGAGCTTAGGGGCTCTTTTCAACAATCGCTTGAATTTAACTTTCCCCATAAGTAACGGGTCTCCATTCAATCCCTTAACAAGCTTCCCCATATATTCCTCTCCGGGCACCTCCAGGAGCACTCTTCCATTGGATAGCTCAACTAACTTATTAACTTTTAGACCCAAATCATTGGGCTTAACATTGGACGAAACCATAATATTCTTAGTAGTAGTGTCACCAGAAGGAACGAGAGGCTCCGCCATTAAAGTATTAACTTGTTCCACAGATCCCGCAGTGGGGCCAAGCCAGACACTTTCACACCCCTACTGTACTTCCTTAATCCCAAGTACAGTATTCAGAATGTCCTTATTCTGAATCTCGAGGTTACCACATAATAAGGCAAGATCTGAATGAGAGTCTCTCAATTCCTCAACCAAATTATTATTCCCCAGATCAGCCCCGGGTCTATAAGAAAATACCGGTTCAGAAGAAGGAACAACATCTCCAGTAGGAGATGACATAGGAACAATATCAATCCTAGAACCAAACCTGCTTATAACACCATTCAACCCACCAATTAAGTCATCAAGGTTGTTGGCAAACCCATCCATAGTAGAACAGTGTTTTTCTAAAATAACTTGGATTGCTTCAAACGAGAACCTAGATTCGAGTCCAGTTTTATCAGACCCCAGATTGGTTAGCATGTCCAAAGTATCATTCAACTTATTATCGATAATCCTAAATCCTGTTCCCAGAGATTTATTTACAACCTCCCTCAGATCCAACAAATGAGCCCTCTCATCCAACTGCTTTTTTAATCCGTCTATAATTAATTCGGACTCATAAATTAAGTTTTCTTTAACCCCTAACTCCTCCTTCAAAGAACACAACTGGGCTCACAAGGCAGTAATCTTATCATTTATGATACTCCTATCTTGTCTCAGCTTTTTAACCTCGGCATCTAATACCTCAAGTCTCTTTCCCTGACCGACAATGATGTCCTCCTTTCTCTTAAGGCTAGAAATCAAAGATTTTACCATGTCGGCATTTTCACTAGATGTACCAAGTGATGGGCCACCCTCCTTAGTCCTCAATTTTGCACGAAGATCCCGTAGTAACAGATCTTTCTTTTTCAATTCTTCTCTTAACTCTTCCAATTCAGTTCGCTGAGTGAAACTATTCTCTTCCGCATCAGTAATAGATTTATTAAAATCCAACACTTTTTCTTCCAATATCTTAACCTGAACGGCATTCTGACATTTCGATTCCCTCTACTGCCAAAACTGCCGCCGTGTTCACGCAGAGTACGATCACGTTAAACATGTGGGTCCGTAAGTGCTTCCGAGAGGTTGGTGGTAGGGGAAGGAGGGTACGGTCCTTGTGGATGGCTCCCCCACTGGGTTCCGGTCTAAATTGGGTGAATAAAAAGAAAGTTATGGAGATTGTCGTGGAGAGCGAATTAGCCCAGTGGTTAGCGCGCGGGGATTGCACTCGGTAGGCTCGAGTTCGATTTCCGCCATTGCCCAAACTGCCGCCGTGTTCACGCGGAGTACGATCACGTTAAACATGTGGGTCCGTAAGTCCTTCCGAGAGGTTGGTGGTAGAGGAAAGAGAGTACGGTCCCTGTGGATGCCTCTCCACTGGGTTCCGATCTAAATTGGGTGGCACTTCTTGGCCGTCCAAATAGTTGCCTTACACCTTTCTGGTAGGTCGCGCCAGCGAGTTTGCCACGGTCAGAATTTTCAAGGGAAACGAACAGGCTGGTCGCCAAAGGCGGCTAGTTTGAAATAAACATGCATGCATGACAACAAATGCAATCTCGGACCACGTTTTCCGTTAATCTCCGCTTAGACAGTATTAAATATTAAAATTATTTTAATCATTTAAAGAATACATTTTTTATAATTAATTTTATGTTATTTGCAGAATACCGTTTCTACTTATACGATTTTGTTCACTTACTGGTTCTACATCTTTTCATAGTAATTTTTCTGAGCATGTATGCACATACCACGATGCTGAAAACATGCACTTTTCCCGTTTGCTTTTAAAGCAATATTTAATGCCAAAAGTAATATATGCATACAATAATGCTAGGAAGATATATAAAATAAAATAAATGTTAAAGCTAAATATAATTAAATGAGTTAAAATATATAAATTAAGCAACGTGTGAACCCAACACAAACCGGGCGGGAAAGGGAAAGAATGAATAACTGCACTCAATGTTGCCAGACACGCAGAACATATGCTTCGTCCGCCGCGGTAGAAATGAGTTGAGGAAATTGATCCTTGCTGAAAGCTTCCAGAACTGCGTGACGTCACGTCCGATCACCAAAATCAAGGAGCATCGGACGTGGTCAGTACTCGGGAGGGTGAAGATAAACATGAAGGGAGATCTCTGATCACCTGTGTTCGAAGACAAAAGTGATAGGGGATTAGCAAGAAGCCCCCCCTCCAAGGGGAGGGAGGAGGAATGGTTATTTTTACGTATGAAAAATGGTAACGTAATATAAACGGTATTTATAACGTATGATAAACGGTAATCCATGAAAATGCTTTCGGGAAAAGGGTTCGGGAACAAAGCTGAAAGAGGATTTGAGCAGGGGGGTTAAAAGAAGGGAGTGATAATGGTTATTTTTACGTATGATAAATTGGTATTTTTAATGTAATATAAACTGTTATTTTAACGTATAATAAACAGTAAGACATACGTATTTAAAGCGGTATTTCTACATACGATATGTTGATACGCGGTAATTCATACGTATGATATATGGTATTTTTATATACCCTTTACTCATAACGGTATTATAACCGATGTATTACCATTTATCGTATAACACATACGAAAACATAATGTATAAACGGTTTAACAATGGTTATAATAGCGTATGTGTGTTACTTGGGTGTATTTCTACGTATTTCTCCATATTATTTCAATTTTTTAATGTATTTTCATGAATTTGGCAGTTAATATTTTTATTTGATCAGTAACTGTACAGAGCACTTTACGAAATTGAACTTTTTTTTAACATATAAAATTCAGACATATTATTTTTATGAAAATACCACGAACTGAAAAAAAGAATTTTACTTTTAATTTTAGCAAACTGTCAAATTAGATGTAAGCAATTGCTGAAGTCAATTATGCTGAAATAGCCTGTATATTAATATTAATGTCATCAAAAGTTGCGTCGATAAAAAATTATATGTAAAAATATATTTTTAATTCTTTAAGCAGTTTTATCTGTCTATTATTATAATTTTTGCAATATTCTTATAATTCAAGATAGGTCTTAAAATAAGCTTCTCTTATTTTACTGATTATGGTTTCTTTCCTAAAATATACAATAAAGATTCAATTTTCTTTTTTAAACATCTGAAGGTATTCAATTCGTATCCAATCCATTTTTTTAAAAAAGCATTAAACAGTTATTGGAAAAATATAAATAGATTTGGTGCCCCTGAAATTTTGCTGCCTAGGATCTTGATACAGTGCAGGAAGCTGGTCTCACAGGGACTGTTAAACAAATATATGCATTCCTTCTTCATGCTTGTCTACCTTCTTTATTATTTTAAAAAGCAGCATATTATTTGAACAGGTATTAACACATCTAACAATTTTCAGGAACCTCGTTACTCTAGGTCGTTCCGTCCAGGTATGGACGTAAATCTCTACGCTACAAAGAAGAGTGTTGCTCAAGGAATGATGGACATCGCTCTACTAACTGCAAATGCATCACAGTTCAAGTACATTCTAAAAGAAGGAGATGACAGCAAGTTTTACCTTGTTAATGTCATCTGTATTGGCATTTCTATTGCTTTGCAGGTCAGTCTGTAATATTTATGGTGAATTTAAAATAGTTTTTTTACAAAGAGGAAGTCTTATAATTTTTTTTATTTTGTGTTTTTAAGTATATTTAATTTCTATGTAAGGCATATTATAAATATATGAAAGACTGTGTTTCATTTTGTACAAATTAATAGTTAATATTTTTTCCTCTTTGTTTTATTATAAATCTCCTTTTAATGCTGTCTTTCAGATCGGCTTCCCTCATCTTCATATGCAAGGGCAAGGGTATCCTTTATCAATCTGTGTTGATATGTTTATGATTGAGTTTTGGTTTTCATTGGCTAATGCTTCTCACTGGCAAATTTTCACTTTGCGTGGTCTATCTCTGTTTGAATTTCTTTTTGCCTGCTCTGTCGTAGTTCTTTCGTAGCTGTTGTTAAGAATGCACACTATTGTTCTGACCTAAGGAAAAGGGCATAAAATGCATTTGAAACAATTGCAACCACCTATTTGAAAGTTGTCTCACAAGCAGCAGTTTTATTTATTGCAATACTAGACATTATTTAATATCATTTATTATAGGGCTTTACTGTGTGTTTGTTATTCTCTCAAAGTACTATACACATATTATATATCTCAGGTTGCTTTATATTTCTCTGGTGTTCATCTCCATTTATGCTATGCTATAATGAAACTTGTTTTGTGCTACATCTCCGAAAAATGTATCCATTAAGCAAAGTCTAAATATTCTCTATAGATTTTTTCAAATAATTAACTTTTAATATCCACAATTTATTTTAAATAAAAGAAATTTTTCATTGAGTATATTTCATAAACTTATTGATTAATATTCATATTAAAAAATTTGCAGGCAAGAAACTGAAAGACAGTGATTTTTTCTACTGTTAGGAAGCTCGGACACTAGCACTGTAAAGCAGCAAGTGCTCTTAATAAGATTTGAAATACAAGTATTTTCTGGAATAAAACAATGTAACATAACTTTATTGATTAAACATACCACCATATAATTATTTTTAATTAACGGTCTTTAATGATCAAGGTAATTCCAATATACATGTTCTGAATGGTGAACACAGTATTGGTTTTTTTTTCGTACAGGATGGATGTAATATGGACGTCTTGGACGATCTAGTCCAACCCAAGAAGCACAAATACATAATTCTTACGTATCAAGCATACGTAATTTTTATGTGTCAGGCCATATGTAACTATTACGAAAAAAACGTTACGTTAGAATACGGTCTGCCAATATCCTTATACGTTATTGTTACATATATCCACATACATTATTAATATATCTACATACATTATTATTACATATCCACATACGTATTTATTATGAATCCACATACGTTATTATTACGTATATCTACACACTTTATTATTACGTATATCCACATACGTTATTATTACGTATTTATTACGTATCATATATGTGTATATTACGTATATCCACATACGTGTTTATTACGTATCACATACATGTTTATAACGTGTTCCCGTACATATTTATAACGTGCTCCCGTACGTATTTATAATATGTTCCCATACGTATTTATAATGTGTTCCCATATGTATTTATAACATATCCCCATACGTATTTATAATGTGTCTACATACGCATTTATATTGTGTTTCTACACGTATTTATTACGTGTTTATACACATATTTATCGCACATTGGACAGCTCTACAGTATAGTGCATGTTGCGGACGTGACATTTACAAAGTTTTGTGCATCTTTGTAAAAAAAAATATTGAGCTAGGAGAATATATTTTTAAAACTATAATTGATGTCAATTTTTCAGATTGTGTTGATTTCAATAATGTACTTAAATTTATAAAAAATATTTTATCAGACGTGACACAAAAATGCCATGTGTTTGTTCACTTCAAAATATTTTTTTATAAATTTAAGTACATATTGATATTGAAATCAACACAATTTGAAACATTATCTTTAAAGTTTAAAAAACATTAACCGAAATCAATTTTTTACAAAGAGACTATACATGCTGCATCAAACGCACATGTATGCAAAATTCACAATACTATAAAATCACTCTGTTCCTATGTAATATATAGTATAATTTTCATTTTTATTATATTGTTAATACAATAATTACAAGTATAAAAGATCTTGTATAAAAGATCATATAATTTCAGTAGTATTATTTTAAAATTCATAGATTATTCTTAATACAAAAGGAATATGTTTTTTCCTTTATTTTCAGTTTATTTCTAAATATATTTTTAATTCTAATTATTTCTAAAAATTGTAAAAATTATAATCTACTACGTTATGAAATATAATTTTGAATCTAAATTATAATCTATTTTAAATTGAAAATAATTTAAAAATACAGAATAAAGTAATTGAATAAAATTTTGTGACATATAAAATATATTAAAGCACACAATAGTTAAAACATTTGCGCAATTTTTAAAAAGTTAATTTTTTAAAAGTAAACTTCAAAATGATTAACCTAAAATTATAAATTGAAAATAACATTCAAATAGAGAATTTAACACGATACTTGAAACATTTTGTAATTTTTAAAAAGTTAATTTAACCTAAAAATTTTTAATCAAAAAGATAAGTTGTTTTAAATTGAAAAAAAATGCACAATATTTTCGGGACAGAATAAAATACTTGGATACATAAAATTTATTGAAAAACAAAACATGATACTAGAAATATATCAAAAAACAATATTAAAAATATTGTGATTTTTAAAAAAGTTGATAGGCTATTATTTTAAATTGTAAATAACTTTTAAGAATAAAATACTTAGAAAACACATGTTTCTGGATGCACTGAACACAAATTGCTATAAAATGAATTAGCCTTTTTTCGATTAATTATATTTCCCTTAAATGTAGTGTTTTTAAAAGAATTCTAAGAATGATGTGTGCTTTTATTCCTTTAAATGTCATGTTTATTTTCTTCTAAGTATAATGCTTTTTTTAATCCTTCCAAGTATCATGTTAAAAATTTCTTCCAAGTATCAATTTTTTTAAATTCTTTTAAGTATCAACTTTTTTTATTTTCTTAAAGTATCAAATTTGTTTTAATTTAGTATTGTGTTTTTTAACATTTCACCATGTATCAACTTTTTTATAATATGTTTTTTCTAAGTAGTGTGTTATTTTAAAATTTATTCCTAGCATATTTTTTTATTTCTTCAAAGTATCGTGTATTTAAAAAGATATATCAAAATATTATTTTTAAAATGCTTATAAATAAGATTTTTCTATATGATTTTTTTATGAAAATTTGACTATTATTCATGTAGTTTTCACATTTTTATCAAAGTGTCAATTTTAAAATGTGTTTTGTTCATAATGAAGTATTTTCTTTTTTGATTTTATGCACATTTAACTATTTTCTTTTTACAAGTTACATATCGTTACATTTACAAAAGAAATTGGCAGAAAATGCCATTTTATAAGCTAAAGATGCATTTTATAAACACCGGATGCTATAACAGAATTGGTGTAAAAAACAATCACCAAATTCGAGACCATATTAATCATGGGGGAAAAATGCCTATTTTCGTGAGAATTATTAAAACCTACAAAATACTTTAAATTTTCACCTGTTTTTATTCTGTACAAGACTTTCATCACAAAAAGCAATTTATAACAAAAAAGTAAAAGCTTTAAATTTTGGATTTAAAATAAAAAAATCTTAAATAATAAGAAATAGTATAAACTAAAAAGAGTAAATATATATTAACCACTTCCCCGACTTGGACGAGATATTTCCCCGTTCAGTGACCAGGACGTAATCTCTCGCTGAAAATTCTGTGACACTTTGACGAGCCCTTTCAAAAAGGATGGCTTGCTTTCCTACAATACATCAGTTTCATTGGAAAAAAGGGTGTTCCAGAGTCCAGATTTATGGCCGGTCATTGCAAGGACTTGGCGCGAAAGTCTCTTATCGTGGCTCCTTCCCAGTCCCACCAATAAAGCTCCCCCATCTTTCGCTTTCATCCCCATCGTTTGCTTTCACTGGCTGCACAAGCTGGGAAAATAGCTCTTTGAGATTGGTATTCATTGTTGTTATGTTTCATATTTCAGCTTATTGCATTTTTTGGGCGGAGGTCACAAAAACAACGTATTTTTTCTTGGTTGCCCACTTAACTCCTCTAATCAACAGTATAGCTATTACTTAGAAAAGTATTTTGTAGTCCATAAAAATAGCAGTCGAATCTTAGGCGGGCCATATTAGAGCCTCCTACTGCATACAATTTATTTTAATAGTATAATAAAAATTTTATAGTGTACTGTAACGTCTATTTTTATAGTATACTATAAAAACAGCCATTTTCAAAAGAAAAGTTGTTGCTTTCAAAGTTTCCGCCTGATCTCAGCCAGAGTTTCGCTTTCGTTGATTCGGAAGTACTTCGAAACGTAAATATTTCCGAATAATTCTTTTGTCTTTACATCAGAAAAGAAATCCTAAGGCATACTATTTATTTTAATAGTATAGTAAAACTTTTGTAGTGTACGTCTATGTATAGTAACGTCTATTTTTATGGTATACAATAAAAACAAACATTCTCAAAAGAAAATTTGTTGCTTTCAAAGTTTCCGCCTGATCTCAGCCAGAGTTTCACTTTCGTTGATTCGGAAGTGCTTCGAAACGTAAATATTTCCGAATAATTCTTTTGTCTTTACATCAGAAAAGAAATCCTGAGGCATACTATTTATTTTAATAGTATAGTAAAACTTTTATAGTGTACGTTTATGTATAGTAACGTCTATTTTTATGGTATACAATAAAAACAAACATTCTCAAAAGAAAATTTGTTGCTTTCAAAGTTTCCGCCTGATATCAGCCAGAGTTCCACTTTCGCAGTCAGAGAGAACCGTCAGGAATAATAATTTATTTCCGCATTCACCAGCTCAAAAACCGGAAATGCACTTTCGTTTTGAAAAAGATTTTCAGTCCGTGAGAGTTGTATTGGAATACAAATATTTCAATATTCGTTGATTCGAAAGTGCTTCGAAACGTAAATATTTCCGAATAATTCTTTTGTCTTTACATCAGAAAAGAAATCCTATTGCTTTCTATTTATTTTAATAGTATAATAAAAATTTTATAGTGTACTATAACGTCTATTTTTATGGTATACTATAAAAATAGCCATTTTCAAAAGAAAAGTTGTTGCTTTCAATGTTTCCGCCTGATATCAGCCAGAGATTCACTTTCGCAGTCAGAGAGAACCGTCATGAATAATAATTTATTTCCGCATCCGCCAGCTCAAAAACCGGAAATGCACTTTACTTTTGAAAAAGATTTTCAGTCCGTGAGAGTTGTATTGGAATACGAATGTTTCAATCTTCGTTGATTCGGAAGTGCTTCGAAACGTAAATATTTCCGAATATTTATTTTGTCTTTACATCAGAAAAGAAATCCTATTGCATTCTATTTATTTTAATAGTATAATAAAAATTTTATAGTCTACTATAAAGTCTATTTTTATGGTATACTATAAAAAAGGCATTTTCAAAAGAAAAGTTGTTGCTTTCAAAGCTTCCGCCTGATTTGACAGCTTGGCCAAAGTTCCCATGAACCTGGGCGCACGTGCGTCCGGAAACGGTCAAGGGTCAGCTCTCCTCAAAAGCGCCCTGCTGTGAGCCCTCTGTAACTGAGCAATCTCTGTCTATATTTCGCAGAAACATTGCTTGTTCACCCTTTTGCAGGTGTTGACCAAGGGAAATGTATATGTATTGTGGGAGTAGCACAGGGACCATCTTTAGAGGTTGTACTCCCTCCACAATTCACAATGTCCCATATTTGCCATGGAACATTCACCCTCCTTTCCCAAATGAGAAACAGGAACCGGGGACCTACGTAAGACCTGTAAATCATATATACTTATACATATACAATACAACTACACTATAAAACAAAACAATGTCATCTAGATATTATAAAAAGTAAAGCACAATAATTTTCTAGGAGAATCGTCTATTTGGTATCATCTTATATGTTGTCTACGTAAAGTGCGGCAAGAATTCCATGTCCACTGGTATGTCCAATACTTCACTGTTTCAAAAGTTTATCTTCTGTGGTAGTAATTCACAAATTTTGTATGTTACACTACTGGTTCATAAGTCTTTACGTTAGGTAAAAAAAAGTTCCAAAATCTGTATGTTGAACCAAAAAATTTTCCGAAATTGAAAGTTTATATTGGAACGTAACGTGTTGGACTTCAATGCCAACAACCGTAGAGAACAAGCGATTGCGCACCTTGAATTCTGTGAGTAGAGCCCGTCACTGTAAATTTTCATTGTCCGGAACCGAATTTGGAAGTCTATGTGTAGAGAATGTCACTGCATCCTGTCAGAAGTATGGCAAAGTATGAAAAACTGTGCGTGACACTTTATACATGCATAGAGCCTGCCAGTTGTATGTGTAGAAAACACCACTGTATTATTTCTGAGTAATCATGTAAACGTATGGAACATTCTTAATTAAGGCAAACACTCTCTGTCGATACCAATGCATACATATACATACAGTCTGATGACACAAATTCTCTCTCTCGAATTCACAATACCTATTTAACATCATTGACGGGTTTTTTTCACAAAAACTAATTCCCTTCTTTATTCACCATTCTTTAATATTCAAAATACAGTATTTTCTCCTATTTCACTGTTATGCATAATTTTTATCCATTCTCTAGTCCTGCAAAGTGAACATTATTCTCCCATTATTTTTTTACTTTAATTCACTTTCTTCATTTCTTTCAACATTTATGTTACCCACAAAATTTTCTCACTGTTTAACTCATTTACTAATATTTACAAATACATTATACCTTCTCATTGAAAAAACAAAGAAAAACAAACAAACAAATTTTTTGTCAATATTATCACGAATTGTCATGCCATATTACATTTCCTAATAAATTCATAATTTGTACAAATACAATAAACAAAATTCGCTTCAGATTATTAATATTATTAGATAACTTTTCTTTATACATATCCCTTGTATACATAACCCAAAATTCTGTATTCTGAATCTCGCCTTAGCGTTTTGAATTTCCCTTTAATAAACCATTTCCTAATAAAATTGAAAATTCTCTTACACTTATTTTTATCATAAACTTCTTGCAAATTTTCTCTTTAATTCCTTTCTTGCAATCCGCCAGATTTCTTTTTTTTTACTTTCAAACACTCCAGAGTATCTATGCTTAATCCCTTTCTGTCAAAGTTTCGGGGGGGAGGGGATGGGTCGCAACGTGTGAAGTCTATGTCCCATTCTGTTTGGAGACCGGACCGAAATTCGTGTCCTTAGAGCTGTGGGCCCCGTGTATTTCCCGCTTGTACCGCGTGTTAGCTGTATGATGATGAGTGTTTGTCTTAAAGCTACGTTGTGTTATGAAGAGAAAAAAAAAGAAATTGCTGCAGTACCTAATTCTGTGGATTACATATTATGTACTATCTACCCGGAGGAAAGGGGTAAGTGTTTTTATTTATTCATTATCTTTTAAAACTTAAGGAAGAAGAATGACCTTTAACGTATATCGCGTGTGGCTAAATTTACATGGAGCCTTTTCCGTGGTTTAAGCCAATTTGTAATGTAAGTACGGCTAGGATGGTTGATCAGTACCCCTAGTTTCACTCAGAAACGCATAGGTATTCCCCAAAGTTTACTTTTTAACTTTACAAAAAAATAATTATTATATTAGTGTTTCAGTATTTTTAAATTTTTACATATGTTTCCTTATTATATCACCTGTTCCTATTCATTGCTATCCCTTATGTTAACATAATTGCATGTTATACTCATTCTCCCTTGGGTATTTATGTTTAAATATATATATATATATATTTATTCCCTTCTATAATGAAATAAACTCTACCGGTGCCCAAGCACGATTTCTGTACACGCCACTGCTTCATTTCTGCATTAAAATTTGACATTTCATCTCTATTCATTTCCTTCCGTAACCCAAGATTTATTTATTTTATTTTATTTTTTTAAACCTTATTTACTTTATCCAAATTCCGTGTCATTACTATCCGCTTAGTGATTTTAATGTAATTTTCCTTTATTTAAATTCTTGTTATTATCATAAAAGTAATTTTTCGCCATATCCATTCCTATATATTTTATATATTTATATCGTTTTTCGTCAAAATCACTCCGTTGTAATACTTAAAATGTCGCAGAGTGTTTTCCGTTAAAGTCTTACTTCAATTCATTTTTTTATTTCATATTATTCTTTGCTTCATATCACCCAATTTCCTTAAATGATATATTTATGTAATATTTATCTAAAATTCCCTCTATTTATAATGCAATATTTATTTAGAATTCCGTCTGTTTATAATGCACTATTTATTTAAAATTACCTCTATTTATAATTCAATATTTATTTAAATTTTTCTCTAATTAATGTAATATTTATTTAAAATTTCCTCTATTTATAATGTAATATTTATTTAAACTTTCCTCTAATTAATTCAATATTTATTTAAAATTCCCTAATTAATGCAATATTTATTTAAACTTTCCTGTACTTAATGTAATATTTATTTAAAATTCGCGCCCCATCTTACGCGCTTTTCGCACAACCTTTAATGTATATTTTTTCTCGCTTTATATATATATATATATATATATTTGTATATAAATTTTTGTTATGGTCTGTTTTCAAAAAATTGAACCATGTTTCTCTTCATATTCCTACCTAACCTTATTTTTCTATTTACAACTTCAATACCGAGTTTAAAATATTAAAAAAAATTGTATACCTATTCCTACATTTATTTTAAATTTTTATTCTCTTTTAACTTTACTCCTTAATGCATATTTGTGTGAAGGTGTCGGCTTATGTACTAATGTCCTATTAAGATTCTCTTTATCCTGCATTCTCTCCCCGATTCTAGAACTTTCCTGTGTGGAATTGACTAAGGGCAAATCATCCTTCTGCATTTGTTTTTCACTTGTATCTGAAACCAGTTCTCCCCCGTGTATATCGTGCGTACCCAGCTCCTGTGCAAGCTGAGCTTGAAACTCACCCCCTTTTCTGAGTTTCCATTTCCCCTTCGTTTCTGCCTGAAAATTGACCTTGGGTGGAACCTATATCCACTCTGACCGGGAGTCGCCACGGGGAATCTTGCATCTCTGAAATTGTCGCTACCGGAGTGTTTTACATGATTGACAATCTGCTCTCCGTCCTGTCTTTCTGCAAACCAGTTCCATCCCGTTGCAAGCGTTCCCAACTGTTTAAGGGGGGCCCTTTCGCTAGTGTTGTTGTGTTGACATTTTGCTCTGACTGTTAAGGGAGGGAGTGGAGTCGTTCGCTATGGCAGGGCAGCTTGTTGACAATTTGCGATTGCCGTGTGTTTTGTTTCTTATCTGTCGCAAGCACGTTAAATAATAAAAGCGGAAAGAGATTGTTGTTTTCCATTACAATTTTGACCTCATGTCCATTTTTCATTTTTATAATTCATTCCTTGCTAGATCATTTTCCATAGACTTCATTTTGACTTATTATTATTTTTTTACCTCTTTCTCATTTTGAAATTTTTTAAATACCAATCATCAGACAATATTGAGTTCCTAAAAATTTTTGGTTTCATGAAAATATCTGAACCAAGCTTTCTTTTATTGCGCTCTTGAAATCTTCAATTTCACTTGTGTTACAAACTTGTATTTCATTTAGTACCTCTACTTTTTGCCTAACATACTCTTTATATTTGTTTTGGTTCTCATCTATTTCTGAAGGTTTTTGAACATTATTAACTTCACTATCATTTTGATTTTTCTCCCTTCTTGTATTATAATTTTCATTTTGAATACTTTTACTGGTATTACTTGGATTTTGCAAATTTTGAAAGTTAACATTTTCAATATCATTGTCCACAACATCCATTATTTTATTCTCATTTGAAATTTGAGTATTTCTACCTCATGATTCTCATTTGTATTTCAAATGTCCTGAAGATTGCATTTTCCATTTTCTTTCGAATTCCTGGACAATTAACCTTTTCATTCTCATTTTGGACTTCTTGGAAAATAACATTTTGATTTCTATTAACTTTCATTATTTTGTTTTCATCTGATTTCTGAATATTTTCATTATTATGACTTTTATTTGTATTTTGAACATTTTCAAAATCAATCCCTTCACTAACCAAACCATCCGTTATTTTGTTTTCATTTGGAATTTGAATATTTTCATTGTCATAGTTTGTACTTGTATTTTGTGTATCTTTGGAATCAACCTTCTCGCTAATCAAAACATCCGTTATTTTATTTTCATTTGGAATTTGGATATTTTCATTGTCATAATTTGCACTTGTATTTTGTGTATCTTTGGAATCAACCTTCTCGCTAATCAAAACATCCGTTATTTTATTTTCATTTGGAATTTGGATATTTTCATTGTCATAGTTTGTACTTGTCTTTTGTGTATCTTTGGAATCAACATTCTCGCTAGCCAAGCCATCCGTTATTTTATTTTCACGTAATTTGTGAGTCTCTTCTTTAATTTTTTTTTAAAATGTTAATAGGCCAAACTGAAATGGATGCGTCGAAGTCTATGAGAATTTCTGAGTCCTTGTCGTGACAATTAATTTCTACCGTGGGTAATTCTGTATTCAATTTGTCCCCAACTGACGCGATAAGTTCAATTTTGTCCTTTATGTCCTCTTTTTCTCCACTATTTTGGGTTCTGTTATTATAAATATTTTCTCTATCATTTTGAGTATTGTACTTTCTAACATTTTGTCCCTCGTTCCCTATATTATTTTGTGTATCATTCCTTTCTCTAACTTCGGCTCTATTCCTTAAATCTCTATCTTCTATGGAATTGTTTCTATCCATGTATTGATCCTTTTCTGAATTACTCACTATGCCTTCTCTGTCTCTAACAGGGATTTTATTATCTTGAATTAAAGGAGACTGCACCCCGTTTCTACGCCTTTGTTGACGATAATTCTCAATCTCCCCTTCTAGTTTAAATTTCTGCTAAAATTTGTATTTCGTCTAGAATCATTTCTGCCATTGCCGAATCTGTCTGAGCTTTCCGTATATCTATATCTGTCTTGGTTTTGCCTCTGAAAATTATTTCTGTTACGAGGAGCCTCAAAATTCCGTTCGTCATTCCTATATGTATATTTTTGGTTTCCTTTCCTCCGTTCATTAACATTATCGTCCACTTAAGCATGCTCTCCTTCCCTGAAGTCTTTAGTACGTGAGGGGTAAAATCTATCTGGGGTCCGTTGTTTGCCGTGTTTGGGACCCCCTCCGTATAATTTGTTCTGTATCGAATGGGGGACATTTCCCTTCTCCTCGCATAATGTTCTGCTGGCCTCTGCGAAAAATTATGTTTGGTTTGTAATGAGACTTGTGTTTGTTGATTTATATCTCTAATGTAATGCCAGCAATCCTGCATAAAATGTCCAGGCTTACCGCATAAATGGCATAAATATGTGTCCGTTATCTGAGTATTATTTTTGTTTTCTCTAATTTTAAGATGATTTATTTCTTTTGTTATTTTTTCAAGTAAGCTAGAGTTAAATTCTTGTTGGTCTTTTTTAAACATTTGAATGTCACTGTATTGGGAGATGTTATTTAGATCAACTGTTATTGTTGTAAGATTGGCCGTTTCTAAATTTTGAGCAATTTTTACCGCATCCCTAAAAGTTTTTGGGTTGTTTTTCACTATTTCCTTCCGATATTCGGGCTCAACTGCCTCCAAAAATTTACTTAAGCAAAGTTTGCCAATGCTTGCGTGTGTATGTTCGTTAAGTTGTGTTTCGTCCACGTAGTTTAAGGTTAATGTCGTAATTCTGTGAGCTAACTGTTTAATACTTTCTCCTTTTGTTTGTTTAGCCGTTGAAAAAAGAATTTGGTTTGCAGTAACATTTGGTTCGGAGGTGAAAAAATCTAGAAATTTTTGTTTGAAAGCCTCGAAAGGTGTTTCGCTACGCAGGTCCTTTGAGCCGATGTGGAATTTTTTTGTGTTTCCGCGCAGACGGGATTTCACAATTGCTAATTTTTCTTAATCATTCCAATTTGTTAATTCGCTTAATGATTCCATCTGTTCAAAAAACATGGAGGTCTCGTTCTCGTCGCTTCCGCTCCGTTCTCCTAACAAGGATAAAATACCAGGGATCCTACTAGTAACCGTTACCGTCATATCACCCCTTTCTGTTATTTTTAAAACTTGTTAAGTTCTCCCTTAATTCTCTAATCAAAATTTCTATCCTTACGAACAATACCCGTTTACATAAATACAATACTTTTCATGCAACATAAAAATACAAATATTGATACTCAAAAATCTTACACATAAGATCATACTCCTACTCATATCTTTTTCTCAAAAATTTAGTTCCCAAAACATATTACCATGCATTATGAATTTTCTTTGATTTTTCTCCCCTAACTCAATATATTTAAATCCTATAATTATTTTTCTTAAATATACACAACATTTCTTAAATAAACACCTCATATACATATGGCATAACACTTGTGACAACATCTATTTTCTTAAATGTCCTCATTTCCTTACGTTAAATTTAATTTTAAAGTTAAAGTTTTTATTTTAAATTTATTTCATGTTAATTTTATTTTAAATTTTATTTTAAGTTAATTTTATTTTAAATTTTCCTATCGCGCACATTAACTTTAATTTCTTCACAAAAAAATTTTTTTCTCAGTTATTTTATCAATTATTTTTATTTCGAATCCTGGTCATCGGAACCATTTTTTGTTGCGTGGATTTTCACCACACGTCCGGTCTAAACGCAAAAATTCGTTATTATTATTATTACCCAGTAAAGCAATTTCCGACATTGACCGTGTCGAATAAAAACACATATAATCAATCAATAAGATGAGGACAGTGAACAAAACTTAAAATAATAACATATTTATTTACAAAAAGAAATTATAGGTAATAAAAACATATTTAATTGACACTCTCACTAAACCATAATTATTCCCCATTAATATTTGTATTGACATTCACGTGTATTTCTATTGTAACAATAATTGTTACGTGCCATACGCACACTTCTCATAATTATGAACATTTAGGGTATACAGTTAAATTCCTTCATTTAAGGTTATAAATAAAATCACTCTAGTCATAATCTTAGGCATCTATCAAAATACAATTAAAAACAATTTCCACACTGATTACTTTACTTAAGTGTAAAAGCGAGTACGATCTCGAGTGAGAGAGAGAGAGAGAGAAAGAGAGTAACATAGCGTCAAGAGACTGAATGTAAAGGACATGCATTGCGTACCTTCAATATTTCGTTGAACCGTCATCGGGTGCAGGGTCCTCCGGCGAGGGATCATCGGTTGACCGTCATCTCTACAGTAATTTTTAGGAGACTCTCCTCTCCAAAATCACGAAATCTATTCTCGCTTCCTTTTCTCAAAATCTCACTCTCTCGAACATCCGAAAAATGTCACCTCCTACACAATTAAGCCCCATGTCTATTATTGGCTCCCCCAACTGAAGCCCCTGGTATTTTGATTGGATATCACAGGATTATATCCATCTATTGGGTGCTGTGATGACAGAGGGTTGGTTAGCACCCTAGAATTAATATTTGACAGCTGGGCAAATGTTCCCATGAACCTGGACGCACGTGCGTCCGGAAACGGTCAAGGGTCAGCTCTCCCCAAAAGCGCCCTGCTGTGAGCCCCTCTGTAACCGAGCCATCTCTGTCCATATTTCGCAGAAACATTGCTTGTTCACCTTTTTGCAGTTGTTGACCAAGGGAAATGTATATGTATTGTGGGAGTAGCACAGGGACCATCTTTAGAGGTTGCACTCCCTTCACAATTCACAATGTTCCATATTTGCCATGGAACAGAATTGTTTTTGAAAATCAAACATTTCATTTTTAACAGTATCATGCCATTTATCAAACAATTTTCTTTTTTTATAAGTCATTTAATCATATCCATAATAATACTTTTCAGGGTATAGTTTTCACCAACATAATTTTGATTTTCAGAAGTGTTAAATAAATGTGGAAAATATTATTTAGTTAATTCATGCAATCCAAATGTTTAGGGAAAATCTCTTAAAGGAATCAAAGTGAAATTAATAGAATCACCGAATCTTATATTATGCACATTTGCTTGCATAAATATGAGCTTATTCCCTTGATAGATTGTAAATACTTTTATTTTTATAACAATATTTTGCTAAAAATTGAAAATCAAATCCTTTTCCATAGTGAGTCAATACTGTATAATAAAAATGTTTTGCATCAAATAACCATTTACAATAATCATTTTCATTAGAAAATGGTGTTTCTTTTCTGTTAAAATCATGATTTACAACTAGATTGACTTGAACGCGGACTTCAACGCGCAATGACGTCTTTTTTCGCCTTCCGCTATTTTGTGCCTTGCTGGCGTGATTTTTGAGTTGTGTGAAATTTCTTTGTTTATTTAGCGTTGCCCCCCCTACGAGCTTTACACTGGTATCTTCGGTTTTTTGCTACGTCTCACAGATGGTGAGATATCTTTATTTACATTTTATAAAAGTTCTATTGCAAATGTAACGCCATTGTATTGGGATCTTCTACGGAAAGCGTCCAAATTGGACCTTTCTTACATCTGTTTATTCATCTATATATTATTATTTTTAAATTTTAAAGTGTATATTCATGATCTACAATGTATAAACTTTATATATTGAATGTTTATTTTTAAATTTGACCCTGTATTTAACATGTATTTAGTGTTTCAAAATCTCATGTTTTCAAACTTTTCACTTTCGGTTTAATGCCTTCCCCCTGATATTCAAAGTATCCTTTCCCGGTAGCTGTAAAATCTACGGTTTCCCCCTTTTTACTTAAATGGTTTTTCCCTGTGCCAGCTCCTGTACTTATTTTGACCTCTTCTTCTCCCATACCCACCTGTTAATCTGCTTTCTTCTTCTTTGAAATCTTTTTGAGGATAATTAAAAACTCAATATCTTATATTTAAATAATTATTTGACTCTATCCTAGCACCATGTTTTCATACTTTGCCCCGCCCTGCGCCGAACTGGCATCCCCTTTACTTTTTCAACTATTTCTCCGCTCCTATTGGTCCTAGAGCTCCATTTTTTGTGTTTGCACCCTTTTATTTTTTATTTTCTTTTGATTTCCAATTTTATTTCTGCTCGATAATGTTCACCAACCTCCCTTTTCGTCTTTCATCATTTTCTCGGGCTCTAATTGAGCTATTGACACCAAATTTGATTTTTTGGAATGGTCTTCACGTTTTCTAGCTTATCCTCCCCCCCTCATTTTATTTTCCAAGCCAGTTTCGACCCTTTTGGGACCTAGCCTTTGAACTTGATAAATTTACTCCTGCAAAATTTCTTGATCATTTATGGAATTAACTTCCATAAATGCTACTCTTATGTATAATAATCCATATAATAATCACCATATGTATTATAATCATCAACTTACTATATATAATACATCTAGTGTATGTAAAATGTTATTTTGGACGACACCTCCGATAAGTAAGAAATGTTAACCTGGTCTTTTAAACAATTATACCTTTTATATAATATTATATATGATGTATAGATTTTATATTGTGTACTATATATAATAACTAAAATGGATCCAAATACATATTCTCCCTCTCCCGTGGATTTTCCTCCCTTATTCCCAAAAATAGTACTTACTCCTCTCTCTTTGAACACTGAAAGAACTGAACCTACAGAAACTATTTCAATTATCAGCCCATCTATTGATATTACTCCTATTGAGAATACACCTACTTCCGGTAACTCTGGTATTAGACTATCTAACTTCAAAAGCGTACCTCGCACTTCTCATGTTTATGACTCTCTGCTGTTCTCTTCCACTATCCTGCCTCCTCGCCTTCCACGTCATTCTACATCTGCATCATCCACCTCTTCGGCTCCTGCTCGTACTCCCTTGGACCCTCTCAAATCTTCAAAAACTTCTTCGAAACCCTTTTCAACTCCTCTACTTAAACCAGCTTGGACATCTTCAACTAAAACCTTTACGACAACTTCTTCTAAGCCTCCCGCCACTTCAACCTCTCCAGCAATTACTAGATCTGCACTTGCCTCTACCTGCTTTTCTACTCACTCTGCCCAATTTTCACTTCCAACTCTTCCTGTCAAGTCTGCTGTTGCTCCTCCTATCCCCGTTCCAGTCTCCCCTGCTCCGGCCACCGTCCTGGATACATCCTCGTCTACTCCTGCTGCTTCTGCCGCCTCTGCTGTTCCTGCTTTCGGGACCTCTACTTCTGCTCCTCCTACTTCCCCTACCGTCCTTCCAGGCACTTCAAAATCTTCTGATCTTCCTTCAACTCCAGCTCCTTCAAACTTTTCGAGTCCTGGCTCTAACATCACCGATAATGACATTCCACAATTTAACCTTAATAATGAACATGTGGCTAAGATTCTTCAAAATATTACTAGACTGGAGAAATACTTCGCTAAAAACATCAAATTAAATGCCACTCACAAAGCTTATACTGAAGATAAATTTAAAGAAATTAAAATCTCCTGCCATACTCTTGAAAGCAACGTAGGATCTGTTCCATCACCTCGCTCCCGCCCACTCCTGGTGGATGCTGAAGCATTCTCAAACTTATCTAAGAAACTAAATGATGATTTTTCCACACTTCAACATAAAATCAACAATGACTTAAAATCTTTCACATCTATTATTCTCAAAGAAATACCTACTCAAGTTAAAAACTCAGTGCAACAATCCCTCAAAAGAAGTGGATCAACTTTTACTTCTTCCTCAGCTTCTGCGCATCAATCTGCTCTACCTGATTCTTCCTCACGCCAATTCTCAAGCGTTTTACTTCAAGGTTTGGACCGTACCAAAGATAATCTTCAATTTAGGAAAGATCTTTGCTCACTTCCTTGTCCGGAAGGTGTCAACATCAAAAACATTACAACGTGACCTAACGGAACTCTTAAGGTTGTCTGCAAGGAAGATAACCCAGAAAAACTTCTCCCGATCTTTCAAAACTCTGCAATCAAGAGTAAATTCTCTGTCCGGGTCCAAGAGGAGAGAAAGAAAGCACTTATAATCTTCAATCTCCCCTCTACCTACGTTGAGGAAAATGTTAAAGCTTTGGTGGTCATCAATCATCCTACATTAATGGCTGAGGAGGTTAGGATTCTCAAAAGCTTCTCCACCAGAACTGGAAACACAAACTGGGTGATTCTCGTCAACACTACTGTTGCGAACCAAATATTAGACACAAAGAAACTTTTCCATCATTTCAGGTCTTTTCAGGTCAAAAACTATATTGCCCTAAAGATTTGCCATAAATGCAAAGGCTATGGACATGTAGCAAGTTCTTGTCATCACGTAGCTGGAAATTGTAGCCATTGCACCCGCAGTGGCCACACATTTAAAGAGTGTAAAGCTCGTACAATCACTTGTGTCAATTGTAATACTGCAAACTATGAAAACCCGAGTTTAAGGTACAAAACAAATCATTCTACGTATGACAAAAAAATTGTCAAACTTTTATCAATGAAATGGCTAAAATTAGAAGATTACAAAATGAGGCATGATCCTCCTTCCCTTTTGGTTTGTATGCATATTGTATTGCTTATCTGTTTTTGTTTGTATTTGTTTATATTTGGTTTATTATGTCTTTTGTCGCTCCCCACTCCGTGCTCCCCCCCCCCTGGTTTTTTTTTTTTTTTGATATTTTTCCTCTTCTATGAATTTTTCCGGCATCCAAATTAACGTAAATCATTCACTCTCAGCCCACTCTTCTCTCTTTAAATATGCCATTGATAATTCTATCGATTTTGTATGCTTGCAAGAACCTTATGTCAACCATAATTTAATTCTCTCTCCCCCCCTGGGGTTCGTCAATACTCTTCCACCTCTCAAAAAGCAATAATCTTAATTTTTAACTCTCAACTTACAGTTAACTTTAAATACAAGTCACTCACTTCAATTTTTATAGAAATCTTACTACCACATCTTCCCCCTATCAACCTTGCAAGCATATATTCCCCCCCCCCCCCCACGATGACTTCTCTACTATGCTCACTGAAATTGAAATTTTTGATTATTTTAATGCTAACTTCCTTCTCCTCGGAGATTTTAACGCCCGTGCCCGGATGTGGGGATACGGTTTCACCGATCAGCGGGGACTTGACATGATCGACTTCTGCCTCAAAAACAATCTAGTTATTTGTAATGATGTTAGCTGTGGTCCAACCTTTGTGTCGCACTCAGGAATTGGCTTCCCTGATCTATCTATCATTAACTTTTCACTTTTTGACTTCATTCAAAGTTGGGAGATTCTCTCGAGTGACACTTTAAGTGACCACAAATACATTAAAATTACTTTTAACCTTGACCCTCCCTCTAATAATACCTTTTTCCTAAAAACCCAATACGGCGTTAGCAAATTTATCTACAATTTTAAAAATCACCTTAACTCTCTTAATTCTCAATTAAACAAAATTCACGACATAACTTCTCTAGATATCTTTTTTAAAACTTTAATTGATTCAATCCAAAACTGTGCTTTTAAATATATTAGGAAGAAGAGATCTAAAACTATAAATAACTTCACATGGTGGAATTCAACCCTTTCAAAACAAAGAAATTATGTCACCGCCCTTTATAAAAGAATCCGGTCACTCGAGAGAAACTCTGCCTCCTCTGAAGTCATTTTATCTGCAAAAATTTTCTACAAACAAAATAAAGCTAAATATAAATTATTACTTAAGAAAACCCGTTCGGATTCCTGGAAAGCTTACTGCACAAAATGCAGTGATTCTTTCGGCTCTCATTTTAAATTTGCCTTCCACAAACATAAAAAATTTAATAATATCAATCTATTTTTCCCTGACTCCCCCTCCCTTGACTATGAAAACAAATTGAAACGATTGTTGGACCATCACTTTAAAATTGACACGGACTTTAACAACTTTCCTTGCTTTAACTTACCTTCTGATGGGTTGGGGGTTGTTTCGGATGAAGAGCTCTCTGTAGTCATTAAAAACTTAAAAAATGGAAAAGCACCTGGCCTCGACAACCTGGATTTCACAATATGGAAACAACTTTTTAAATCTTTCCCTTCCTTTTTTTCAAAAATTACTAACTTATGTTTTAAATTTTGTCATCTCCCTTCTTGTCTAAAAAATGCAAATATTATTTTTTTCAATAAACCCGGTAAAGATCCCACCCTTTGTTCCTCCTATCGCCCAATATGCCTCTTACCCACTCTCGGAAAAATACTGGAAAAAATCTTCATTAACAAACTTAACTTTTGGCTTTCCTCTGCTGGAGCTCTTCATCCTCTTCAATTCGGTTTTAAAGAACTTTCTAGTTGCGAAGATGCAACCCTCAGGCTGATTGACAATATTTCAACACATAAATCAAAACATTTTGTATCTTTGACCACCGTGGACATCTGCGGAGCCTTTGATAACCTCAATTGGAATATACTGCCTCAATCACTATCAAACATTAACCTTCCACCTACTCAGGGCCCCCACAAAGGAGGGGTCAGTTGGTACTACAGTACTGGGGCCCGGCGATTCTAACGGGCCCGTGAATATTGCTGAGGATAATTTTTTTTTACATTTGTGTATGAATATATATATATTTTTCTAAATTAATTGAGGATTTTGAAATTTACGTATTATGTGTAATTATAAAATTACAAATATAAATTAGCAGGGCCCCCCACAAAGAGGGGTCAGTTGGGACCATGTTACTGGGGCCGGCGGACGATAGAGGCCCGTAAAAGTGTCGGGAGAAAAAAATGTTTAATGTTTGTGCATATGAATTTATAATAAAAATTCTTTTATGATACAATATCGCATATTTTGTGCAATTATAAAATTACAAGTGTAGAATAGATAGAAAGCAAACGCAAGTTTTTTAAAACAATAAAAAAAAACCTAAGAGTTGTTGAAATTAAGCATGGGATACATTAGGGAACTCGTTCTATTTCTTTGATTCCACATTTGTTGCAAAAAAGTGAAAAGGAAAAAAAGACAGGGGCCCTAACGTACAAAGATGCCTTGTACGCTATCTCATCAACAAGGGATCCGAAAAGCGCGTGAGAAAACAATAAATACTTCCCATAAATTGCTGGACTTTGAAAGGAGGGCTAAGATCCTTTACAAGGCATCAGTTCCCAACAAAGAGCCCTCTTTGGTTCCCAAGGCAATAAAAATAATTGTTTGTTATTTAGCTTCCGAAATTTACAAGTACTAAACTGATGACAAGAAAAAATGATATATCACAGAGAGTGAGCACTGTGCCATGGTCATTTCTTTGTCTAGAGGGGGCATTTCCACTCCCATAGAGATAAGATCTTGTCGGAAAGCAATTCACACATCTGGGTGTCCATCCTACGGACTCTCTTTTGCGGTTCTGGAGGACATTCTGGATAGATGCCTGAAGGCAGAGTGTTGTATAATGTATATCATCCTGGGGTCACCTTTGAAAGACCTTTTATCTAGCAGAATGTTTTTAAGCTCATGTGAATAGGTCCTATGAAAATAAAGTTGCTCCGTTCGTGTTGATGAGATAGATCTCAGCATAAGGAGGTGAAAATTTATATGTCGGTAATATTTTATCACTCATATAAATGCTTAAATTAATTATTTGCAATTAAAATAGTGTTTAGCATAGGGGGTTGATATTAAAGTATGTTTAAATTAATTCTTATAATTTATTCAGCATTATTTTTAATTGCTTTAATATCTTGATCTTAGAATGAACGTTATTTATTTTATCAGAATTTTATATAGTTTTGTAAAATTATTCTTGTAAAATATTTGTGTATTTGAAATTTGTATAAAACTCTCGGATGGATTTAGTCATTCAAAACACCCAAAAAACAACCAGTAATTCAATAATATCTGGGAGTATAATATCTTTCGAACAAATTGAAATAATCAAACAAAATGTCGTACGATTATTTTATCGCCTAAACATAACAATCCCATTGATTTTCAGTGAGGTCAGACCAAGACAAGGCTTTTTCAAATATTTATTTCTAAAACTGAAAATACACAAAATAATGTTACGCATATATGTACAGAAATGGCTATTTAATATTGAATTTTTTAATTTAAAAAGCAAATTACATCATTTACGGGATTTACCGTCGTCTAGATATAAAATTTTTTTTATCTGTGTTAAAAAATTATAAAAAGTTAAATATGATATTTATTACCAATTGGTTGGGTACTTTAAGTACTTACGGAAATAAATTGAAAATGTATTTCGGATTTATCACAAACCACTTTTGAGAAATTAGAAATTTTACTTTCCTCACAATGAGCGTAATATCTCTCAAGAGAGTTAAACAATTTCCACGTGATTAGGTACACTTATTTTAATCGGTGTCATGGAATACTCATTTTAATCGGTGTTAGGTATACTGATTTTAATCGGTGTCATGGTATACTGATTTTAATCGGTGTTAGGTATACTGATTTTAATCGGTGTCCATTTATTTGCAGTGAATTCGAATCATAAGGAAGTTCTAATTTTTTATTGTTTATGGATATTAAAATATATTCATTTGCTGGTAATGTTTTATGTTAGATACATCAGATGTTTTAGTTATTGGATCTATGGATAATTTTATCGTTCTCTGAGAAGTACATAGAATAATTAAAATTTACAGAAAAGTTGTAGATTCTTCCAAATTATCAAATAACTCATAATAGTTGAAGGAATTTTTACAACAGATGTATTGTTAAACATACAATTAAAGATAGTTAAGGGAGATAGGTCTCAGATACTTGTCATACTACAAAATTAATCATATCAGAAGATCGTAGGATGCAAATAGGACATTTTTCTTCTCCGGTTGGATATTTATATACTACTAGAATAAATTACCTGCTATTACGTACTCTAAATAAGCTTCCAATACTTAAATAATACATTTACAGATAAAACCACTCAATTTCCATATCGCCTTCAAACCGCCTCATTTTCCAATTCATTTCCTCCTTTCGTTTCGCAACCGTGGAAAGCAGGAAAATAGAATAAATAAATAAAAGAAACAAAATGGAATCTTTTCTCTAGGAGAGAAGACGTGGCTTAAACCACACCGTGAGTTCCAAGGCTTTGACGGGCATGCACTCAAACGTTTACCAGAGAGAAAAATAGATATGCACTTTATCAACGATACCTACAATTTTAATTTTTATGCGTTTGTTTGAAAATTCACAAAAATTAAAATAATCTAATAATTAAAAAAAAATGTTTCGTTAGAATACGAAGATATACAGACATAATTAAGTATCAAATAATCTAAAATATACACATTTCGATGTATTTAAAATAAATAAACATAAGGAATTGTCCTACTGGTTCAATTCGTTCAAATATCATTGGAAAGAACGTTATTCGATCTTTCCGATGATGTTAAAATAGAAACTCTGTGACAAAATTTTAGATCGCTAAAGAACCGATTAGATATAAAATAACTAAAATACTTAAAATAAAAACTTCAATACAAAATAACTAAAATACTTAAAATAAAAACTTCAATATAAAATAACTAAAATACTTAAAATAAAAACGTCAATATAAAATAACTAAAAAACTAATACGAGTAAAAAAAAAATCCCTGAGTCGTATTTGTCCGGGTCATGAAGTAGCTATCAAATTCCTTCGCTGTCCGCAGCTTAGATTTCCCGCTACAGAATACACACCTTCTTTATTAAATAAAATTAACTGTTTGACATTTCTATGGTGTGCTGAAATAGAGACCAGCTGATATAGAAGATCCAAACTGCTATTGCCTATTTTAAAAAAATCTGATGTGGGCAGCACATGACTCTCCTTAATATAATTCAATGAATTTACTACTTTTACTGTTAAAAAGAAAAAAAAATAGGTTATTCTTATAGTAGATACTTCTATTCTTTCCAAGATATTGAATTTTCGTCAATTAGTCGTTATTTTCACTGATTTAGCGTCACTTTTACCCATTTGACGAGATTTTCGTTAATTTGGCAACACATTTAAAAAAGTTGCCAAAATTTCTCCAAGCTTTATGGACGGAGAAATAGGTTATTCTTGTAGCAGATAAATAACTATTGGCGTTAAAATACAAAAGTACTACTCAAAGTATCATTTCTCATGAATGGAACAAGCCAGATCCACGAAAATGATGTCACCCAATTGATCGCATGATATTACATATGAAAAGTGAACATGTTTCTCAAGAGTAAATATTTTTTTTAATTTATGGGATTTTTAATAAATGTATTTGAAAAATATGCAATATCTCGAGAACGGTTCATGCTAGCGTTTTAAAGTTTATCTCAATCGTTTTCTGAGGGAAAATCACATAAGAAATATCTATTTGCGTAACTTTTTTTAAAGTTTTGATATTTTGATGATTTTTTCAAAATTTCACTCGAAAATTTGGGGAAGTTCTGAACATTAGATTGTGTTTAAAAACAATAGACTTTCATTATTCACGGATTGTAATTTTTGTACCAAATTTCATTCGAATTTCTCCATTCGTTCGTGAGATATCATCTCCACAGACTCACTGACACACACACATACACAGACATCACCTCAAAAATGTTCGATTCGTGATCAGGGTTGCTTGAAACGTGCTCTCCCGTTAAAAATGCGAATTCAAATTTTCGACTTCGTTACAATACTTTCCTTATACATTATACTATGAATATAAGGAAAGTAAAAATCGTTTATCGCATAAACCAGAAACTTTGCACGAGATTTTGATACGAAAAATCGATTGATACACAAAATCAAAATATCTTATCCTGCTTTTATTAAAAAAGTGGCAATAGGAATAAAAGTTATCAAATAATGATATTAGAAGATATTTTGGATAGATCTTTTTTTTTTTTTTTTTTTTTTTCACTTTATTGATGAATATACATTTACTTTTTTGTTTCTTAAGTGATTGTTATTACCGCTGTGTTTTACTATTTTGTAACTTGAGAGTGCAATTTAAAATTATTTAAAAAGATTAAGCAAAAATTATTTTATTGCAGTTAAGTTTGTCGAAAATGCGTTGGATATGGGGGAGGGGGGGGGGTAATCACTCCATTAATTTACATGGGGCCCACGACTTTACCTGGTACCCTGTCCCACAATTTGATGTGGGGGCCCTGCACCTACTTATCAAAACTTTATATTTTCCTACCTAAATAATAGACAGATTACACTTGTCAATGGCTCTACTCACATCACAAAAATTATTTCCTCTGGTGCCCCGCAAGGCTCAGTCCTTTCGCCCACCCTGTGGAGTATTTATTTTAATGATATTCTAAAACTTAACAACGACTTATACTACCTTCAGGCCTTCGCGGATGATCTCGCGGTGGTCACCTACTCCACAAACTTGAAAACACTTCGCCTTAACACTAATAATCTTCTCGATCTTATTTCGTCCTCCCTTGCTGCCCTTAAACTCTCCATCACCCCTGAAAAATGTAAATCAATCGTGTTTAATAAAAATCTATCCAAAATTAGACAACGCCCATCTTTCAAAATCCAAAACTTTAGAATCCAAACCACCAGACAATTAAACTATTTAGGCATCACGATTGACGACAATCTAAAATGGAGCTCACATATTTTTAACCTCAGAGAGAAATGCTTCAAGTACGCCAGCACTTTTGGGAGAGTGACTGGTAATAATTGGGGTGTTGATAAATCCTTTCTTAAAATTTGGTATCTTTCGGTTATCGAAAAGATTATCACTTTCGGCGCGGGAGTTTGGGGAAAAGCATTGACTGGGGCCCAGGTCAAAAAACTTATCTCTCTACAAAGGATTTTTCTTTTAAAAATTTCTTCTGGTTTTCGGACTACTTCCAACGTTTCTCTCTTTTCCATTACTGGCATCCCCTCCATCCACTTTGTTATAAATTCCCTTTACAAAAAATATACCTTCTGGAAACTTCGAGTTAACCTTTTTACAAACCCTGCTCTCCCCTCTCCTAGTAGATTCGATCATAATTGCCCATCTTCTAGCATCCCTCCTTCGCAACGAACTTTAAACTTACCTTCCCTTAATCCCCTAAACTTTTCCAACATAAACATTTACACTGATGGGTCTCCGGCCGTCCAAATAGCTGCTCTTAGTCCTCTGGACGAGTCGGACGGTCTGGGTCTTCAACACTGATGGGTCTTCCATAGAGGACAACACTGGATACGCCATTTGCATTTTTAAAGAAGACAATTTAGAAGAAATTTTTACCTTTAAACTTGAGCATGGGAACACAGTTTTCCAAGCAGAAATTGCCGCCATCCATTTCGCTATTCATTGGGCTTCCTCTAAAAACTTAAAAATAAATATTTTTACTGATAGCCAATCCTCTATTTCGGCCTTAAACTCTATTAAGAATAAATCTTTTTATTTATCCAAAATTAAAACTAATGCCAACCTTAATAAACATTTAATTTATGCTGGGTTAAAGCTCACTCTGACATCTCGGGTAACGAGATCGCAGATAAAAACGCTAAACTTGCTACAACCTCTGGCACCCCTACTTTACCCTTTCCCTATTTTCTTCTCAAAAAACATTACAAACTTGATATCCTCAATAATTGGCAATCCTATTTAAATAACTATATTTCTCCCCGTACTCACGATCCCGCTAGAATCTTAAATTTTCTCCCTACAGTAAATTTTAACACTCATATCACCAACAAATATTTAATTTATTTTATTACGGGCCACGGCCCATTCCTCGATTATCTTTTTTCCTTTAAGTGCAAATCTACTTCCTGCTGCCCTTGTGGTGCTTTCGGCGATGCCGATCACTATATCTTTTCTTGTCCATCCACTAAAGCTTATCATCTCAAAAAACCTTCCCCCTCAAATTCTGCGACCTGGTTCTCAGGTGTCTGCTCTAACCCTTCTTCTATCATTAAAATTAAAAACTGTGTTCTCATAGCGAGAGAAATATCAAACAAAATTACATAATCAGCCTGGGGACTCTCTGCTTTTAATTTTTTCTGATCGGTGTCTCCTTTTTTGTCCTTAATTTTACTCGGTGGTGTCGTCATTTTGTCTGTTTTGTCTTACTGCCTTGTTTCCCTGTTTATGTTACTTACTTGTTGTGATGTTGTAAATAATAGGTGTTGTTTTGTTTCCTTGTTTGTGTTACTTACTTGTTGTGATGTTGTAAAGAATTCGTTAGTGCTTGGGTTTTTTTCCCTTCGGGGTTTTCCCCTCTTTTCTTTTTTTCTTTCTTATGTCTCTCTTGTATTGTATTGTATAGTTTTTATGTTTTGTTTTGTCGTTGCCATTCTTTTATTTGTCTTGTTGTAACTGTGTTGTGATTCAATTTTAACCTGTTTTGTAATGTTTTGAATCTAAAATAAAGTTCCCGGCCACACACTTAGCTACAGTAAACCTTCGGGTCTGTCATGTGGTCTGGGTTTTCAACACTTCAACTAGATTGACTTAATGATTGCCTGTCTCTTGATTAGTTTCAGCATCAAAAAACATGTATTTTTTTGTATATCCAAAAAACTTGCATATATCACACCAATTTTTTTTCTTCTTTAACATTTTTAACACACTTCATTTCTCAAGTTCCTACTTTTGATTTTTTTTGTTTTATATAACACTTGTGATTTTCTGAATCCCACTTCCAACAGTTCTTACAGAACCTTTTTCCGCATGTATGATCGTCAGGTTTTCGTTTTACTTTGTTGATATTTCTGTTACATTTTAAACATTTCCATAGTAATTCACACACTGAGAGAGAAACTCGCTCCATCTCAGAGAGACTCACTTTTCAGAGAACTTGCTCAATTTATTTTTGTGATTTTCAAAACATTTTGTACCTTTAAAAGATCTAAAATATTCATTACACATCATTTCATCACCTTCACAATTACTATCTTTTCTAAAGCGTCTAGCACATTTTAATAAACATTTATGCTCATTTTTTCTTTTATAACTCTGACAATAATCACAGTAATTACTTTTTCCTACAATCCTGTAACAGAGGTAATAACATCAAAATGATTTCTATTCTTGTATATGTAAATAGATGTTGGTTTGTATAGTCTTTCATTACCATTCTCTCTACAAAATATAATAATTTGAATACCTAAAAATATTTCAAATGGTTTAACATGCTATAAATTACGTATTTCTAAAGGAATATTACACAATTCGTGTAGTTTTGCAGCTAACGTTTTTTGTAATAATATTCCTTTTTTAATATATATAATGTCATTTTTAGTTAAGTTTTCATGATGCAATTTATGTGAAATAAATGCTTAAAATTTTGAATACCTAGAGAGGTTACTATAGATCTAGCTAAGCAAATATTATCGTTGATCTGACAAATACTCTTTTTGTTTGCTATAGCTTCTTCTTTGAAAACATTTAGAGCTTTATGCCTTCCTCCGTTAGGTAATTCTATAACATGAAAATCAAATATACAGTCTTTAATATCTAATTCTTTGTATTCTATTTTATGTAATAAAACATCCAAATAGATGTCATATGCTTCTTGTGTCGGCATCATTTTAGGAGGAAAAGGTTGACTTAATAGAGGATTATGTGTAATAATATCTACTTTACCTTCTATTTTTCCAATAGCTTTTCTAAATAAATCTCTTAAAATATTATGATATTGTTCAGATCTAAGTTTATTGATTTCTGTAATTATATAAGTTTTTCTATATGTGTTAAATTTTTTGATAAATTTTTGATTTATTTCTACAATTTCATAATCTGGTTTAAATAGATTTCCAAGATTAGTTTCAATTTTTACTTTCTTTTCTTTCCTTTTTAGCAAACTTTCATTTTCATATTTCAACCCGAAATAACCAAATTTTATTTTTAATTTAGACCTATATTTTGTTCATTAATAAACTGTTTCAGCTGCTCTGTGAGATCAGAAGTAAATAATTTTTTGAGATTTACTTCTGTTCTAAACTTTTTTTCTTCTTTTGGTTTGAAATCATTACATTAGGAAATTTCAAATTAAAAGAATCAAAAAACTTCTTAATTTTATTACGTTCTTCAGGTTTTGTCAGGGCCGATCCTAGCAGGTGTGCAGCGCGTGCACCGCACGCGGGCGGCCAAAACAAGGGGCGGCCGCAAGCCGCATATAGTTCTATCAATCAAGCAAAATTTTTTAAAACGTATAATAAGTCGAATAAATATGCTGAATTTTAAATAGTTATTGAAAAATCAAAATAAGTCCCGTAGTTTAAGAAAAATAGAATGTTAGTGCACAGTGTGTTGGTCCATTGTCCATTAATGTCTACTCTTTACACATTTCTTTCATTTGATAGCAAAATTCGTGGCAGAGCCGGCAATACGGCATAGAAAAGGATACCAAATTTTAAACTTCTATCAAAACAAATAACCAAGGGGCATATTTTTGAGACGCCTAAGGATGTTTCGTTCCACTGTGCGGCAGCTTATTTATGTATACCACGGTCGGCACGCGGCTCGCAGATCAATGGTCAAAAGAAACTTTATTTTAGCGGTCTCCTTTGTAGATTAGAACTGAATTATTTCGGCAAAGTTAACCCTTTCGCGAAGGCGGCATTCCGGAACTGCGGCGGCCCAAAGAACGGAGCGCTTCTTTTTCGAACTGTTCCCAGGAGACGGCAATTTTATTGCGCTAAACCTAACTCTCGAAAAAAATTCACTAAAAATCACCCGTTCAACACATCATTCTACTATTTTCAGGAATAAAGGAAATTCTTATTTTTTATTTGATGTATATTTTTCTTTCAAATTTTCTTTTATCAAAATATTAAAAATTTTAGCGTATTAAAAATAATATCTTACCTTGAATAAAATAGTTATCAGTTAATCAGGAGTGTATATAGATTTAAATCAGTTATCAGGAGTGTATACAGATTTAAATTTTGAAACTAATGCATCTAAAACGCGTTTCAATTTGTCTAGTTTTTGGGCATTACAAGAGTAAAATGAAGGTAACGTAATGTTCTTGGCTTAACAATGTTCTTGGCCTACATTTTAACGAAAAAAATATTGATTTATTGGTAGAACATGGTCCCTAACAAGTAGTAAATTTTAAATTTCCGGTCGATGAGAGAGGCAGAAAATTTAGCTGTTCATATTATAACAAAACTTTAGTGAACGGGGAGAAAATAAATCGCGCGTGGCTCTGATATTCCATAAAACTAAATCGTATGTTTTGTTTTGCATGTAAATTGTTTGGTAAAGATAGTTCAACACAACTTGTAAGTACTGACTTTTCTGATTGTCGTCATTGTTTGGATTACCTTAATAAGCATGAAAATACTCTAAAACAAACTCTATAAGATCGTGGTGCGAAATAAAGACGAGGCTGGAAAAAAATTGTACTATTGACGCGGAACAACAAAATGTTTACAATCGAGAGAAAAAGCGATGACCCGCCATCATTGAAAGAATGATTGCTGTAGTACAATTTTTAGCCAGTCAAAATTTGGCATTCAGAGGAACTAGTACGAAGTTGTATCATAGACATAATGGTAATTTTTTAAAGGCAGTGGAGATGTCGGCCAAATTTGATCCAGTTATTTCAGAACACCTTAATAATGTCAGTAAATACAAAGATAACAAAACACGTATTCCACACTACGTACGGCAGTATTTTCAAAATGAAATAATTAATATTTTAGCCGAATCTATTCGTAATGAGATAACACGCAGTGTCAAAAAAGCCAAATATTACACTATAATTCTCGACTCTACACCAGATATTAGCCACACAGAACAAATAATGTTTGTAATTAGATGTGTGAACACTACTGATGGTAAGATAGATATTTTAGAATTTTTTGTAGGATTTTTTCCAATAACTAATACCACTGAAGAAGGTCTGTGCAATTTTCTATTAGAGAAGTTATTACCTAGTCTGCAGTTCGAAGTTAAAGATATACGGGGTCAGGGCTACGACAATGGATCGAACATGAAGGGGAAAAATAGAGGGCTTCAGAAACGGATTATCGATATCAATCCTAGAGCATTATACGTGCCGTGTGCGGCTCATACATTAAATGTCGTCGTTAATGACGCTGACAGCTCCAGTGGTGAAATTTCTGTGTTTTTTTGATATGGTACAAGAGGTATATAATTACTTTTCTGCGTCCCCATATCGATGGGATTTACTAAAAAAACACGTGCAAAGTCTAACTTTAAAACCATTAAGTGAAACAAGGTGAGAAAGTCGTATCAACGCTATTAGACCTCTAAAACAAGACCTAAAAAACATTATTACCGCTTTAAATGCCTTAATTGAAGATACCACCAGAGACACGAAAACAAAAATGGGTGCTGAATCAATAATTAAAAGTCTCGAAACATTTAAATTTTTGTGTTCAATTTTAATTTGGCATGATTTATTATCAAGAATTGATGTATTGAGTAAAATGCTTCAAAATCTTAAATTAAACATCGCGGAATGCATTGAAGGCTTAGATAATCTTAAAAAATATTTAGTTTCCCAAAGATCTGACGATAATTTTAAAATATTTGTCGATTCAGCAACAACACTTGCTAGAGATTTAGGTATTGATCCCGAATTTCCCATGTCGAAGCTCAGGAAAAAGGTCCGTTTATTTGATTACGAGGGCAGTGATGAACCAGTTTCAAATTCCTTCCAGCAATTCAAGACTGCTTTCTATTTTGCAATTCTTGATCACGCGATCTCTTCGGTAAATGAAAGATTTACCTTATTATCTGAGTGCCATTCAATATTCTGCTTTCTGTATGAGTTTCACAACATTTCTAATGATGATCTCACGAAAGCCTGCATGGACTTAGATATTAAGTTACAGGTACAGGAGGAAGGAAGAATTGTGAAAGATATAGACGGTATACAACTCTTTAATGAAATAACTTCATTCAAAGATATTTTTCCAGGTAAAAATCAGCCAATTGAGATATTAGAAATTATAGTCAAAAATGATCTCATTCCCTGTTTTCCAAATTTTGCTCTAGCAATAAGAATTTTTTTAACCTTACCTGTTTCTGTGGCTTCAGGTGAAAGAAGTTTCAATAAATTAAAAATTATTAAAAATTACTTGAGAAATAATATGACACAAGAAAGGCTTTCAGATTTGGGCATCATCTCTATTGAATCCAAAATCTCTGAAAAAATTGATTTCACCGAAATTATTGACAATTTTGCTTCTCAGAAAGCCAAAAAAGTTATTTTATAGTTAATTATTAGGTAGTCTTTGTAGAAGGATTGATTTATATACTTTTCGTTTCACGAGATTTATGCTTTAGTACTTTTTTTTATTAGATTATATTTTCTGAGTAAATACTGTTGTTCTGCATTTCCAATTATAAAATGTCTATTTTTATTTCAAAGGTAATATTTTTGTTTGTTTATTATTTTGTTAAAGTATTTTGTCGCTATTATAACCTATTAGCTGGCCAAAAAATAAAGTTTTGCACTTCAAATTTTATTTGCATTTTTATTAATGTTTTACTTTTTACTCTTATACAGGTAGATGAATTTATAACGTCAACGTTAAGTATTAGTCAAAATATGAAAAATTCTCTAGAGGGGCGGCACATTAGGTCTTTGCACGCGGGCGGCCGACACCCTAGGATCGGCCCTGGGTTTTGTAATAAATGTTTTCTTCCTTTTATTTAAATAACTTGTTACATCTAATTTTATTAAATCTACTAAAACAGGTTCATCTGTTTCTCTTATATATTTGATTAGTAATTTCATTGAATTATCTTTTTTACAACCTCTAGGTTGTTTTACATTTAGATGTTTCAAAGCATTTCTGATTTCCCCGACTGTCTTTGAACTCAGTTGCTGCTGCATTTATTGGCAGGTAGTTCTATAAAGGCTTTTTCAAATCTCTGTCTTGAACTTAAACAAAAATTTGAATGCGTTTTATGTGATAATTACTTCTTAAATGCCTCTGTAAATGAGTTTTATTATAAGTTTTTCTGCATTCACAAGGCAATTTTTCATCTTTTCTTTTTTTATCACAAGTTTTGCAATATCTTTGTAGATTATAAACCTTATAGTGATGAAGTTCACAAATTGGTTTAATATCTTTACAGAGTGCATATTTTTTATGCGCCATATTTATTACATATTATTTTATTAATGACTTGCCGCCTTCGGCGACCAGCCTGTTTGCTACCTTTGAAAATTCTGACCATGGCAAACTCGCTGGTGCCATAACCCCATGAAGTTAACAAACTTTGTTTTAGTTTAATGACGTTAAAACAAATAATGAAATTTTAAGATGAAAAATAATATTCTGAGGGGGTTCTTGAAAATTGATTTGTAAAGTGAATTTATTCTAATGTTTGTGAACTGTGAGATTCTGAGAATTTCTGTACCTGTAACCCTAGGAAAGGGATCCCTTTGATGTGCACTCACAGCCAGGATTAGATGCACCTATGTGTTTTAATAATGTATTCCAAAAACAAAAACATTCATTATTTAAGTTTGTATATATTAAAAGCTTTTTTGTTTTTAATAGAAACACGAAGCAAAATTATAAACACCCATAATACCAATAGTCCACTGTTAAAATAAACTCTAAACTGAATAGAATGTTTACAAATTAAACAAAATTCTGAATACAATTCTAGAATAGAAGTCGACAACCTGATAAATCAGAACAATATATAGCCCCTGTTTAAATCAGAACAATTTTAAAATAATATAAATAAAATACACTATAAACGTGTAAATACACTTAATACATAATGTTATAAAAAGAGAAAGAGAAGTTTATGTTCTTAAAAGAACAATACTGAAGTAAAATAAATTCTTATCTTATTTCATTATTGTTAATTGATGCGAATAAACCGCTCCAAAGAAACTGCTAACACAACAAAGTGAAAGGTTTGGGTTGAGTTGTAAGAAAAAATGACGTTTTTAAAAATTTAATAAATGCATTTCAAGCAAATTGAAATTTAAAAGGAAAAGTAATTTATTTCGAAAATAATAATTTATTCCAATAAAATGAATGAATAATTTATTCAAATAAAATGGATGGTTTGTTTTAGTTTAATGACGTACATTCATTATTTGTCAGGCACAAATGTCGAATGTTCCAGTCGATTTCGCCATGCATATCTGACGCAACATCGTCAGAACCGTGACGTAAGAATCTCGTCAGAACAGTGACGTCAGAACTTCACCCACCTCCCCTCCGCCATAGAAACACCGTGCGTCTGCGCGTGCATGTGGGTGAAAAATCGATATCTAGTTTTGCGGTTTAGCTGAGAAATTGAAAATCATTACTTCCTTAAAATCCGGATCGTGCGGCTACTCTTTCTTATTTCTTGACCATATTGGACTTGTTTCTAAATATGTAAATTATTAGTCGAAATTGTCTTGTCCCGACGCGATGATTTAAAAACGAAAATTCGTTTTTTTGAGCCGAAAGTAACTTTTGTTTTAAAATCTTTAAAAAATATTAGAATTTGTCCCTGAGATTTGAAATTGATATATTTTTACTCCCAATTGTCTGTTCTTTCTGGTTGCGTGATTTGTTTTTTTCTACCACGTCTGAATGGTGGAGAAAAAGGGGAAAAAACGGTCGAAATCGCATAAAACATTAAATAACAAAAAAAATAATTCACATTTTAAAAATCGGTTTTCACGTGTTACCTTCCTCCCCCCGGGAATCCGATTGCCACAGTTTGTAGCTCTGCGACGCGCAGTCGATGAGCCTTAGACACACAGACTAAGACCCACAGACAGACATTGTCTTTTATTATTATAGACTAGCCGCCTTTGGCGACCAGCCTGTTCGCTACCCTTGAAAATTCTGACCATGGCAAACTCGCTGGCGCGACCTATCAAAAAGGTGTAAGGTAAAGGTACCTTCCCACTCACCGCAAGGCAACGCAACGCAGAGGACGGTTGAGTTCACGCATGCGCTGTACGATGAAAAAGTGGGGGAAAGTCGTCTTCCGCGGTGAACGCAGGCCGCAACGCTAAATTCGAAATGGAACCGAATTCAACGCGTACCGCACGGTTGACGGCAACGCCACAGCCAATAGCATCGTAGAACATGTTTTTACTGCTAAATCAATATTTCGTATAGTAAATTTTTGATTTGATCTTTTTTATATGGATTACTTTAGATATCAGAAGCTTAAACAGATGAATGAACATTAAAAAATATATGGATTTGTCACACATCCATATAAAAAAGCAAATAAATATTTGTTGAAAAATATTCACTCAAGATACAAAATTAGTTTAAAAAGCGATATTGCCTGAAATGAAACAAACAAAGAAAAAAAAAACGTAAAAAGTATTTAAATACAAGAATACCGTTATTAAAATATTATGTCTTAAACAAATTTAAGTTCATTACCATTTAATACTTGATTTCAATGGTTTTCAAATACGTATCTGTTTTAAATATCCGAATATGTTCTTTGCTCATTTGTAACGTTCAAAATATTTCTCCTTAAAGTAAACTTTTAAATTTAAAAATCATTTTATCTACATTTATATTTATTGAGTAATTATGTTTTAAAATAGATTTAAATGTATATTCCATCTATAGCTGGTATAAAGTATACTTCAAGATGTTTTTCAAAGTAACTTCAACATAAATTTTTATAAGCATTCAAACTTAAAAGAGTAAACTTTTCATATTTACATGTAAACTTATTTATTTTATTAAAAATAAATGAATTTTCAAATGTATTGTAAATTTCTAATTGTCTATGTGCATTTAAAATAATAAAAAAATTCTTCAAATGTTAGCGCCAAATTATTAAAATACAACCTCTTTAAAATTCCAAAGTAGTTTGATTTTTGTTTCTATTCCAATCTAAAATGTTCAAAATTACATGTCGAAAGATAACTACTACTTGTATAATGATGTTCGATGATTTCTGTCGAATTTTATATGCACATTTTATATTTGCTATTTCTACAAACACTTTCTTAATTATGAAGAGTACATTCCATCTATAGCTGGTTCAAAGTACTTCAAGATATTTTTCAAAGTAACTTCGAAATAAATTTTTATAAGCATTCAAACTTAAAAATAATTTACTGATATAAGGTTATTTTGTATATAGAACTTAAAATAATTTAAAACAAAAAAATTCTGCAGATTGTTAAAGAAAAACTGTATTTGAATATTTCAGCAACAGATGGCAGCACTTGTAAAAATAAATATTCGCTTGGATTCGAACCAGAACCCACTCGTTTGCGGGGCTGTTTCTCTACCACCCAAGCCAAAACGTCACACCTGAAACGTACTAACAAATTTTATCATGCAAAGCATTTAATGCTATTTTAGAATATTATTTTAAAGAGTAAACAGAATATGTTTTCAAGTTGTTTTAGGATTGCAATAGAGAGATAAAAAAAAGTCTATGAAGAACATACGTCAAAATTTATTTTCTGAATTCTGTCGGATGCTTTTTTTTAACGATTCGAACTGTATTCGTTAAAACGAGGAAATTGCCATAGTGTAGAAAATATTCTAAAACAATTTAAATTAGGATCCTTTGTGTTTTGTGATGGAATCATTTTAGTTAGCTTATTTTAGAAAACTGATGAAATATGTATATATCGCCAAAGCAAACTCGCGTAGCTCTTGCTTAAATTCACAGAAAGGCGGATTTTCTGAAACGCGTCAATACTGTAAACTAACAAGCCGCTGGTAAATATAAATTTGAATCAGAAGAGACCAAAGAGATTTTATTAGTAATCATATCTTAATTTTTATTATATGACATTTCATGTATATAAAATCGCTTTGGAAGAGATGGTTTGTAAACATGGCCGCTGAACGAGGAGAAATTTCTGCGCTTGCATCTGATTGGCTACATTTCTTCGCCGTCGACCGACAGTGTGAAGGGGTTTATTTTGCCGCGAAGACTTGCGTGTACCTCGAGCGTTGCCGTGAACCGTCTGCTGTTGCGTTGCGGTGAGTGGGAAGGCACCTTAACTGTTTGGACGGCCAGGAAGTGCCACCCAATGTAGAGCGGAACCCAGTGGGGGAGCCATCCACAGGGACCGTACCCTCCTTCCCCTACCACCAACCTCTCGGATGGACTTACGGTCCCACATGTTTAGCGTGATCATTCTCCGCGTGAACACGGCAGCAGTTTTGGCAGTGGCGGGAATCGAACCCAGGCCTACGAATGAAATTCCCACACGCTAACCACTGGGCTACCGTGCCCTCCGCGACAATCCCCATAACTTTCTTTTTATTCACCCAATTTTGACCGGAACCCAGTGGGGAAGGAATCCACAGGGACCGTACCCTCCTTCCCTTACCACCAACCTCTGGGAAGGACTTACGGACCCATATGTTTAACGTGATCGTACTCTGTGTCAGTGGTGGGAATCGAACCCGGATCTACCGAGTGCAATTCTCGCGCGCTAACTTCCCGCGCGCTAATTTAAATTTTATAATTAAGCTCTTAATTCCACCTTCCTCGTTCCATCGATCCATCATTTAAAATATCCATAAAATTAAAATATCTATAAATTAAAATATCCATAAATTAAAATATCCATTTAAAAAATCCATATCGTTCTATCAATCATATATATCGTTCCACCAATCCATAAATATAATAATTTCAAGTACATCACCACAATTCAAACCACAATTCAATCATTTAAATTATTTAAAATATCCATTTAATAAAATATCCGTTTAAAATATCATATAAATATAATAATTTCACCCGATGTATCCAATGCATATGCTAAGCTCTTATTTCATTTAAAACCGAAAGCGCGGTCTCCATGGAGACTTGTAAAAAACTACTACCGAGGGAGAAAATGCCGTTGAAGAACTTAGCGGATCGCCGAGAAATATAAAATCATGACGTCTTTTAAATTGCGATCCTGCGGGCAATTTCCATTATTTCTTGACCAGATTGGACTTGTAAGAATGCCAGATCTTCGGCCTTTCTAAAAATGTAAATTATTAGTCGAAATTATGAGTAGTTTTTACGATGGGAGGGAGGATTTAAAAACGAAAGTTGATTTTTTTGAACCGAAAGTGACTTTTGTTTTAAAATTTTTAAAAAATATTAGAATTTGCCCCTGAGATTTGAAATTTTATATATTTACTCACAATTGACTGCTCTTTCCGGTGGTGTGATTTGTATTTTTCTACGACGTCTGGATCGTGGAGAAAAAAGGGCAAAACACGGTCGAAACCGCATAAAACATTAAATAACAAAAAAAATAATTAATATTTTAAAAATCAGTTTTCACGTGTCCCCAATGTAGTTTCTTCTATTTCCATCATTCATTTCATTATTGCTTACCTTGTGTTTTGCCACATTTCTCTAACTATGCAGTTTTTGATCAGAAGAAATGTCAATTTAGCTGCAAATTGTAAGGTCCTTAAACTACACAAGAACCTAAAAATGTGAAGTTATAACTGAGTTCAAAATAGTAGTAAGTTACTGTTAGAAGACACATTGCTTTCTGACTCATTAAGAAATAAAATCTGATGTGGGCAACACATTGCTTTCCCCACAGACTCAAATTCATTTTCTTTTTCTTTCCTAATTCTTTCTATTGAGTTGCACACACAAAAAAACCCACCGATATTTATTTAATTTCAATTTAGAGTTTCACTGAATTTGATCTTTCATTTTGCGACTGGATGTACTTTCAAAGGCTTTGTTGCAAAAATGTGAATAAACTAAAATATCTCGAGAATGGTTAGTCCTTGAGTAATAGGATTGGTCTTATTTGTTTCTTTATCACAAATTACATATTAAACAAACATTTATTTGATACATTCAATTAAGCTATAATATTTTGTTTCAGATTTTGATGATATTTGCAGGCCATTTCACAAAAAAAGACACGTTCTCTTTTAGCAAATTATATCAAAATCTAATCAGCATTAGAGTAGTGACTTACCTACAAACTTTTGTGAAATATGGTCCATTAGTTTTTGAGCTAGAGTTTATATACTATAGACTCCCTCTAATGGGTACAGCTTGGGACCAGAGATTGGGCAAATTATAGAATATTGGGGATCATTGCAGCATAAACTACTGTGTAAAAATGAGACATTGGTAAATCCTGAGTTATTTAATTAAAAATCATTCTACAATACATTTAAAGCAAAATTAGCTCATTTTATAAATTTTGCTACTTGTTTTTAAAGTTTTCAAACATAGGTTAATTGTTGTTTAAGGATTTTTGATTTTTGGTTTAATAGTTTTCCTTAGTCTATGAATAGTCATTATTTCTTGCATATTAAAAATAATTTTTGCTCAAAGCATAAAAAACTCATGGTATTGGGTTTATGCCAAAAATTTGTGTTGTAGGGAGTTACTTGTGTTTTAGTATGTTAAGTAATAATGGTTACTTAATTTTTTTGTAATTTCCTGTAGAATAATTGATATGTCTTTATTTTCAGCTAATCGTTGGAGTTCTTTTAATTCTGAACACACGATACAACATTAACATGGTCAGCCATCAGTCGAGAGCAGAACTCATCAACAACCTGACAATCATCGGTATCTTTCTCATCACTGTTTCAAATGTCTTTGTGTCAGCTTTTGGTACCTCACCCAGATAATATGTCTCTTTTACAATTTTATTTTTGTACTCATATAATCATTGATATTTTGTGAAATAAACCTCCCATTTTCCGTTCTTTTATTGTTTTCGTTCGAAACAAATGATAATTAGGAAACTTCAGAAAAAAGCTCATCAATTGACATTATGTCCAATCCCAAATTTTAACCTTTTCTATATATTTAATAGAATGATATGACATAGTCAGCCATCAGTCGAGAGCGAGAACTCATCGATAACCTGACAATTTTCAGAATCTTTCTCATCACAGTTTCAAATGTCTTTGCATCAGTTTTGGTATCTCACTCAGATAATGCCTTTTTTACAATTTTATTTTTTTAATCATACAATCATTGACATTTTATGAAATAAACTGATCATTTTCCTTTTTCTTATTGTTTTCATTTGAAACAAATGATAATTAGGAAACTTAAGAAACAAATTGTATAGTTCATCAATTGGTATTATGCACAATCTTAATTTTTAACCTTTTCATCCTTATTACTTTCTATATAGTAAATAGAATGATATGACATAGTCAGCCATCGGTCGAGAACAGAACTCATCGATAACCTGACAATCCTCAGAATCTTTCTCGTCACAGTTTCAAATATCTCTGTATCAGTTTTGGTATCTCACTCAGATAATGCCTTTTTTATAATTTTATTTTTTTAATCATACAATCATTAACATTTTGTGAAATAAACTGATCATTTTCCTCTTTCTTATTGTTTCGATTCGAAAAAAATGATAATTTGGAAATTTAAGAAACAAATTGTATAGTTCATCATTTGGTATTATGCCCAATCTTAATTTTTAAACTTTTCATCCTTATTACTTTCTATATAATAAATTGAATGATATGACATAGTCAGCCATCAGTCGAGAGCAGAACTCATCGATAACCTGACAATCCTCAGAATCTTTCTCATCACAGTTTCAAATGCCTTTGTATCAGTTTTGGTATCACACTCAGATAATGCCTTTTATACAATTTTATTTTTTTAATCATACAATCATTGACATTTTGTGAAGTAAACTGATCATTTTCCCTTTTCTTATTGTTTTCATTCGAAACAAATGATAATTAGGAAACTTAAGAAACAAATTGTATAGTTCATCAATTGGTATTATGCCCAATCTTAATTTTTAACCTTTTCATCCTTATTACTTTCCATATAATAAATAGAATGATACAACGTAGTCAGTCATCAGTCGAGCGCAGAACTCATCAACAACCTGACAATCATTGGCAATATAGAATCAATATGGACTATATATTTGATACTGATATATAACTAATATTGATTATGCTTTGTTTACTATTATAAAACCAATATTAGCTTTAAGTTAGCTACCAATATAAACTGACATTAGCTATATATTGGATACCAATATAAAACCAATATTGGTTATGTCTTGGTTGCTTACATGTAGCCAATATTGGCAATACCTTGGCTGCAAATATATGACCAATATCGGCTATATCTTCAGTACCTATATAAAACAAATATTGGCTATATCTTGGCTACTAACATATAGCCAATATTAACTACCAGTATAGTCTATACCAATAAAGTCAATATTTTTTAAACCATGGGTACCGTGATGTTAGCAGAATATTACTTATATCTAACATGTTACAATAATTGCAATATTCTAATTGCATGTTAGATATTGCAATAATTGCAATATCTAAAATGTTCATCATCTAATTGCATCTTCCATACTGTTGTATTTATCCAGGATATCTTTTCATAGTAAACTTTCCACTTGCGATGTTTATATGTTGTTGTTGTTGAGACCCAGACCGTCCGACCTACCAGAAAGATGTAAGGCAACTGTTTGGATGGCCGGGAAGTGCCACCCAATTTAGACCGGAACCCAGTGGGGGAGGCATCCACAGGGACCGTACCCTCCTTCCCCTACCACCAACCTCTCGGAAGGACTTACGGACCCACATGTTTAACGTGATCGTACTCCGCGTGAACACGGCGGCAGTTTTGGCAGTGACTGGAATCGAACCCGGGCCTACCGAGTGCAACTCCAGCGCACTAACCAATGGGCTACCGCGCCCCGATGTTTATATGTGTTCGTTTATATACTTTCGTTTTAAATTTTCCAAAAATTACTAAAAAAACTTGCTAGATATTGTTTAAAAAAAGTTTACTCAGCCTCTGATGATTTGTAGTTTTGGGGAATAGCGTGGATGTCGAAAAGGCTTTGTATGTGAGTCATGATGGAATCTAACCGAAAATGAATAAGATAAAATGAGAAATTTTTAGTTTGAGACGGGAATGTAGGAAGATTGTAGTGGTGAGACATAAGTAAGAGGTCTTGCTTTAGCAGTATTTTTTAAGAAGGTTTTTAAAAAAAAAAATTTAAATATATGAAATGAACAATAATATAAAAAAAGTTACCGGCAACGTCGAAGCGTGTACAGGTCGTCTAGTTTAAGGGGAATTAGGCGACCGATAACAAGTAACCCTAGTGTTAACACTATAAAGAATTATTTCAGTTCAACGATCAAAGGGGGATGAAAGTAAGCAAAAAAAAAACTGTAAAATTACCTTTAAATTTACCATCAAATATACCAAGGGAAAGAGTTGATGCAAGAAAAAAGAATGTGAGTCTGTATAAAAATATTGTAGATTTCAAATATATAAAATAGATGCAAATTATGTTCTAAGGCAAATAAAAAACAGGTTAGCTGTAATGGATCTTTTTTACCTTTCTGTGAAGTTTTCAATTGCATATACAGTATAAAATGCAGGATTTGTGGAAAAGAATATATCGAACAAGCAAAAACAAATTAAATATAAGAATTAATTTACATAGAAGTTTGATATATAAGTATCAGAAAAACCGAGAAATGGATACGACTTTTGAAATAAAACATTTTGCTGAGCATGGAATAGATGCCATGGAGATCACTATCATTGATTTGGTAATCAATTTAAAATAACGTCTTTGGAGGGCAAACAAACATATCAAAATGAAAAACACCTTGTACCCTTATGGATTAAATACAGTGGTAAAACAATGACTATTACGGCAAATTGGAATCGGATATTGAAGTACAGAATCATGGTAGCAACAAGCGTAAAAGAAGTGAAAATTAGCTTCGAACTTACAGAGAACTATATTAGAGGATTTGTAAAAGATAACGAGAAAGATTCTAAAATACCTCACAAATGGATTAAAAACATTGTGTATGGGGTCAGACTAAAATTTCTATCGAGAATTTTGTGTTATTGTAATAGTGATTCATATTTAAAGGAAATTTGGAAAGATACTGTCAAACAGGCTATTTTATGTGATTACATAAAACTGAGAGCAAAATCTTTGGGATTGAAGTTAATATATAGCAGAGAAAGATGCCAAGTAAAAGAATATCTAAATGTGAAGTACAAAAATAAAAATTTTGACAAAGTACCGTTTAACAGAATATTGAAGGAATGTAAGGGTTTTTTTACCTGTTAGTAATTTCGAAATTGGAATTTCTTTTAGTTATTTAACACCTATTTGTCGAAGATTTTTTAATTATAACAAAATCAGCTAAAACTTAAATTTGGAAGAAAAGGGTCCTTGTAAATGTCACAACTTGAAATATACAGATAGAGATCACGAACACTGCTGATCTTAACGTTATCAATATAAATATTAAACCTATATTTGAAAAAGTTGCTAAATACAGATTTCAAGAGTTTGATAATGCTGTGCATACTAGTAATCAAAATTTAAATAAATTCATTTACAAAACAGCGGTAAATTATAATTTAACTACTGAGGTATTTTGTAAAGTTGGAAAGTAAAGTACTTAAGGAAATAAGTTGCTGGTATAAAGAGAACGGAAGGATTGGCGAAATTGCGAATTACAACACTAAAGAGTTGGATGAATTACAGAAAATTTATGTGATCACATACATAAATTAACTGCTAATTATGCATTCACTTGTAGGAAATATTATAACGAATTACTATACAATAGTTATAATGATATGAATATGTAGCAGCAAGTGAATAAGTCCACAACAGAAATAGAAAATCGTGTAAAGGCCATGTACAAAAAATCCGGTATTGGTATTGGAGGAATAAAATTCCCATATCTTATGCTCATACCAAAATTACACAAGAAACCTGTTAAATTTCGACCAGTAGCAATTGGATTCAAATCATATTTAACCAATGCTAATAAAAGGTTACTAATGGTGCTGAAGTCAGTTATAACAAGACAAAAAAACAAGGATCTTACTTCATTAATAATAGTTATGAAGTTATAAATAAATTGAAGGATATACCTAATGATGTGCTTTATAAAAGCTATGATTTCTGCGATCTGTACAATAATATCGATATCAATGATTTGTTTCAAAAAGTAATAGAGATTTACCATACATACGATTTGCAAACTTTGATGTCTATGGCAAGGTATACTGCACTTGTGAAATTGTTTCTTTTAGAAACGGTACTGTACAACGGATTAGGATTTTACAAGCAAATCAAGGGAATCCCTATGGGAAGCTGTTCATCTGTTTTGGCAGACGGGAACCCACATTTTAAACAAAATGGTTTACATGCGTTATGTTGATGATGTGATTTTGTGTTGTGCTGATGCAGATTTTGTTATGGACTTTTTTACTATATTTGATAAAAGAAAATTTTTCACTTTAAAATTAATTATATTACACCATGGATTACTAATTTACATAAAAATGTATTCCGAAATATTATAATAAACCAATTGACAAGAAGCAAACGTTTAAATAGTAGAGAAACAGACCAAGTTAAAAGCGATAGGAAGTTTTTAAATGAGACTTTGAAACAGGGTTACTTTTTGAGATTATATCGGAATTCACTGGTTTAACTGTAACCGCAAGTACAAGAAAATATTTGAACGTTTGAAACAGGGATATAAAGGATATGGGTAGAGCAAAGTGGTACCTGGTTATGGTGAGTTTGTTTAGGCTTAAGGTTAAAGTTCAAGACTGGCATGGATTTAAAAGGTACAAGATAACACGTAGTGTGGTATGGTGTTGCTTAATAGATAGTACATTGAGTGAATTTGTTTGAGTTTTTTATGTGCATTTTTCCAAGGGTTTTGTTGTTTTTATTGGTGACTGTTGTTGGTATTAAGACCATCCATAGTAAAAGTATCGGCTTCCAGGAGTGTTGCCATGGCATAAAGCATGCTCAACCGGAGAGTGGGGGGTCACAACTCCCCCCGGCCAATTGGTGATACTTTTCATTGTTTGCATTCAATTTTTACTTTCATGTGTTTTAAATTTTCTATTTAGATATTATATTTGTAAATTAGGTACAAGGGCTGCATAGCGCCATGTAGGATTGTTTATATATGAGGATTTTAAGTTATATCAACCTGTTCTAAATTACAAAGCTGATCTATTAATCTGTTGTAACACTCCAAAAATATTTAATATAATAAACCATTAAAACATGAATTTCAGCTATTTTGATTGTTTTTAATGTTTTCTTGCTACAATTCCAAATGACAATTAGTAAACAGTATTGCATGACTCATGTATGTAGTTACAATGTATCACAACTTTACACATATATCTCCTGCTGTATTTTGTAAACAATGGACCCCATATGATCTATTAATCTATTATAACACTCCAAAAATCTATATAATAAAAGGCAATGTCTGTGTGTCTGTGTGTCTGTCTTATACACTATACGTTTCGCGACCGCGCGTCGGAGAGCTACGAAATTTGGCAATCGGAGACCCGGGGGGGAGGGAAGGGGACACGTGAAAACCGATTTTTAAAATTTTAATTATTTTTTTATTTATTTAATGTTTTATGCGATTTCGACCGTTTTTTGCCCTTTTTGCCCTTTTTTCTCCACGATCCAGACATCGTAGAAAAAAACAAATTACACCATCGGAAAGAGCAGAGAATTTCGAGTAAAAATATATCAATTTCAAATCTGAATTTCGATTTCTAATATTTTTTAAAGATTTTAAAACAAAAGTCACTTTTTGCTCAAGAAAACGATTTTTGGTTTTTAAATTCTCGCATCGTGAAAAGTACTCATAATTTCGACTAATAATTTACATTTTCAGAAAGGTCAAACATCTGGCATTCTCACAAGTCTAATCTGGTCCAGAAATAATGAAAATTGCCTTCAGGATCGCAATTTTAAAGACGTCATGATTTTAAATTTCTCGCCGTTCCGCTCGGCGTGACGCTTCGTTTCTCCCCCGCTGAAGCAGGGAAGGTGGTGGGTGGGGACGTCAAGGTGGAGGTGACGTCACGGTTCTGAATAGAGCGCCTTTGCTCTATATAAATTATTATATTTATATTTTAAATGATGGGACGATCTGGATTTTTTAAATGTATATTTTAACTTTTGGATATTTTAATTTTATGGATATTTTAAATGATGGAACAATGAAACAATGGAATGAGGATGATGGAATTAAGCATATGGTCATTTTAAATTGCAAATTAGCGCGCGGGAAGTTAGCGGTAGGCCCGGGTTCGATTCCCGCCACTGCCAAAACTGCCGCCGTGTTTACGTGGAATACGATCACGTTAAATATGTGGGTCCGTAAGTCCTTCCGAGAGGTTGGTGGTAGGGGAAGGAGGATACGGCCCCTGTGGATGCCTCCCCCACTGGGTTCCCGTCTAAATTGGGTGAATATGTAGAAAGTTATGGAGATTGTCGCGGAGGGCGCGGCAGCCCAGTGGTTAGCGCGCGGGAATTGCACTCAGTAGGCCCGGGTTCGATTCCCGCCACTGCCAAAACTTACGCCACGTTCACGCAGAGTACGATCACGTTAAACATGTGGGTTCGTGAGTCCTTCCGAGAGGTTGGTGGTAGGGGAAGGAGGGTACGGTCTAAATTGGGTGAATAAAAAGAAAGTTATGGAGATTGTCGCGGAGGGCGAAGTAGCCCAGTGGTTAGCGCGCGGGAATTGCACGCGGTAGGCCCGGGTTCGATTTCCGCCACTGACATGGAGTACGATCACGTTAAACATATGGGTCCGTATGTTTTTCCGAGAGGTTGGTGGTAGGGGAAGAAGGGTACGTTCCCTGTGGATGCCTCCCCCACTGGGTTCCGGTCTAAATTGGGTGGCACATCCTGGCCGTCCAACCAGTTACCAGGCCCGGGTTCGATTCCCAAAATTGCCGCCGTGTTTACGCGGAGTACGAGCACGTTAAACATGTGGGTCCGTGAGTCCTTCCGAGAAGTTGGTGGTAGGGGAAGGAGGGTACGGTCTAAATTGGATGAATAAAAAGAAAGTTATGGAGATTGTCGCGTAGGGCAAAGTAGCCCAATGGTTAGCGCGCGAAAATTGCACTCGGTAGGCCCGGGTTCGATTCCCAAAATTGCCGCCGTGTTTACGCGGAGTACGATCACGTTAAACATGTGGGTCTGTAAGTCCTTCCGAGAGGTTGGTGGTAGGGGAAGAAGGGTACGGTCCCTGTGGATGCTTCTCCCACTTGGTTCCGGTCTAAATTGGGTGAATAAAAAGAAAGTTATGAAGAATATCGCGGAGGGTGAAGTACCCCAGTGGTTAGTGCGCGGGATTTGCACTTGGTAGGCCCGGGTTCGATTCCCAAAATTGCCGAATAAAAATAAAGTTATGGAGATTGTCGTGGATGGCACGGTAGCCCAGTGGTTAGCGCGCGGGAATTTCACTCGGTAGGCCCGGGTTCGATTCCCGCCATTGCCAAAACTGCAGCCGTGTTCACGCGGAGTACGATCACGTTAAACGTGTCACGTTAAACGACGCCATGATTTTAAATTTGTCGGCTACCGGCTCAGTTCTTCAACGGCATTTCCCCCCCATCCGCAGTAGTTTCTTCCCCGTCTCCATGGAGACCGCGCTTTCGGTTTTAAATGAATTACGAGCATAAGTGTTGTATACATCGGGCGAAATTATTATATTTATATGATATTTTAAATGGATATTTTAAATAATTTAAATGATTGAATTATGGTGGTTTGAATTGTGGTGATGTATTTGAAATTATTATATTTATGGATTGGTGGAACGATATGGATGATTTTTTGATTTTAAATGGATATTTTAATTTATGGATATTTTAATTTATAGATATTTTAAATGGATATTTTAATTTTATGGCTATTTTAAATGATGGAACGATGGAACGAGGATGGTGGAATTAAGAGCCTAGCATATGGTCATTATAAATTTAAATTAGCGCGCGGGAAGTTAGCGCGCGAGAATTGCACTCGGTAGGCCTGGGTTCGATTCCCGCCACTAATGCTGAGTACGATCACCTTAAACATATGGGTCGATAATTCCTTCCGAGAGGTTGGTGGCAGGGAAAGGAGGGTACGGTCTCTGTGGATGCCTCCCCCACTGGGTCCTGGTCCAATGGGTGAATAAAAAGAAAGTTATGGAGATTGTCGCGGAGGGCGCGGTAGCCCAGTGATTAGCGTGCGGGAATTTCACTCGGTAGGCCCGGGTTCGATTCCCTCCACTGACAAAACTGCTGCCGTGTTCACGCGGAGTACGATCACGTTAAACATGTGGGTCCGTAAGTCCTTCCGAGAGGTTGGTGGTAGAGGAAGGAGGGTACGGACCCTGTGGATGACTTTCCCACTGGGTTCCGGTCTAAATTGGGTGAATAAAAAGAAGGTTATGGAGATTGTCGCGGAGGGCGCGGTAGCTCAGTGGTTGGCGCGCGGGAATTGCACTCGGTAGGCTCGGGTTCGATTGCCGCCACAGCCAAAACTGCTGCCATTTTTACGCGGAGTACGATCACGTTAAACATGTGGATCCGTAAGTCCTTCCGAGAGGTTGGTGGTAGGGGAAGGAGGGTACGGTCCCTGTGGATGCCTCCCCCACTGAGTTCCTGTCTAAATTGGGTGGCACTTCCTGGCCCTCCAAACAGATACCTTACACTTTACTGGTAGGTCGCGCCAGCGAGTGTGCCACGGTTAGAATTTGCCACGGTCAGAATTTTCAAGGGTAGCGAACAGGCTGGTCGCCAAAGGCGGCTAGTCTTAAATAATAAAAGGCAATGTCTGTGTGTGTGTGTGTGTCTGTCTGTCTGTCTTATACACTATACGTTTCGCGACCGCGCGTCGGAGAGCTACGAAATTTGGCAATCGGAGACCTGGGGGGGAGGGAAGGGGACACGTGAAAACCGATTTTCAAAATTCTAATTATTTTTTTATTTATTTAATGTTTTATGCGATTTCGACCTTTTTTTGCCCCTTTTTTCTCCACGATCCAGACGTCGTAGAAAAAAACAACTCACACCATCGGAAAGAGCAGACAATTACGAGTAAAAATATATCAATTTCAAATCTCCATTTCGATTTCTAATATTTTTTAAAGATTTTAAAACAAAAGTCACTTTTGGCTCAAAAAAACGATTTTTGGTTTTTAAATTCTCGCATAGTAAAAAGTACTCATAATTTCGACTAATAATTTACATTTTTAGAAAGCTGAAATATCTGGCATTCTTACAAGTCTAATCTGGTCCAGAAATAATGAAAATTGCCTTCAGGATCGCAATTTTAAAGACGTCATGATTTTAAATTTCTCGGCGTTCCGTACGTTTCTCCCCCGCTGAAGCAGGGAAGGTGGTGGGTGGGGACGTCAAGGTGGAGGTGACGTCACGGTTCTGAATAGAGCGCCTTTGCTCTATATAAATTATTATATTTATATTTTAAATGATGGGACGATCTGGATTTTTTAAATGTATATTTTAACTTTCGGATATTTTAAATGGATATTTTAATTTTATGGATATTTTAAATGATGTAACAGTGAAACAATGGAATGAGGATGATGGAATTAAGCATATGGTCATTTTAAATTGCAAATTAGCGCGCGGGAAGTTAGCGGTAGGCCCGGGTTCGATTCCCGCCACTGCCAAAACTGCCGCCGTGTTTACGTGGAATACGATCACGTTAAATATGTGGGTCCGTAAGTCCTTCCGAGAGGTTGGTGGTAGGGGAAGGAGGATACGGCCCCTGTGGATGCCTCCCCCACTGGGTTCCCGTCTAAATTGGGTGAATATGTAGAAAGTTATGGAGATTGTCGCGGAGGGCGCGGCAGCCCAGTGGTTAGCGCGCGGGAATTGCACTCAGTAGGCCCGGGTTCGATTCCCGCCACTGCCAAAACTTACGCCACGTTCACGCAGAGTACGATCACGTTAAACATGTGGGTTCGTGAGTCCTTCCGAGAGGTTGGTGGTAGGGGAAGGAGGGTACGGTCTAAATTGGGTGAATAAAAAGAAAGTTATGGAGATTGTCGCGGAGGGCGAAGTAGCCCAGTGGTTAGCGCGCGGGAATTGCACGCGGTAGGCCCGGGTTCGATTTCCGCCACTGACATGGAGTACGATCACGTTAAACATATGGGTCCGTATGTTTTTCCGAGAGGTTGGTGGTAGGGGAAGGAGGGTACGTTCCCTGTGGATGCCTCCCCCACTGGGTTCCGGTCTAAATTGGGTGGCATATCCTGGCCGTCCAACCAGTTACCAGGCCCGGGTTCGATTCCCAAAATTGCCGCCGTGTTTACGCGGAGTACGAGCACGTTAAACATGTGGGTCCGTGAGTCCTTCCGAGAAGTTGGTGGTAGGGGAAGGAGGGTACGGTCTAAATTGGATGAATAAAAAGAAAGTTATGGAGATTGTCGCGTAGGGCAAAGTAGCCGAATGGTTAGCGCTCGGAAATTGCACTCGGTAGGCCCGGGTTCGATTCCCAAAATTGCCGCCGTGTTTACGCGGAGTACGATCACGTTAAACATGTGGGTCTGTAAGTCCTTCCGAGAGGTTGGTGGTAGGGGAAGAAGGGTACGGTCCCTGTGGATGCTTCTCCCACTTGGTTCCGGTCTAAATTGGGTGAATAAAAAGAAAGTTATGAAGAATATCGCGGAGGGTGAAGTACCCCAGTGGTTAGTGCGCGGGATTTGCACTTGGTAGGCCCGGGTTCGATTCCCAAAATTGCCGAATAAAAATAAAGTTATGGAGATTGTCGCGGATGGCACGGTAGCCCAGTGGTTAGCGCGCGGGAATTTCACTCGGTAGGCCCGGGTTCGATTCCCGCCATTGCCAAAACTGCAGCCGTGTTCACGCGGAGTACGATCACGTTAAACGTGTGGGACTGCAAGTCCTTCCGAGAGGTTTGTGGTAGGGGAAGGAGGGTACGGTCTCTTTGGATGCCTCCCCCATTGGGTTCCGGTCTAAATTGTGTGGCACTTCCTGGCCTTCCAAGCAGTTACCTTACACCTTTCTGGTAGGTCGCGCCAACGAGTTTGCCACGGTCAGAATTTTCAAGGGTAGCGAACAGGCTGGTCGCCAAAGGCGGCTAGTATTTAATATAATATACCATTAAAGCATAGATAATCAAAATTACTTTATAGAGATGGTGTTGTGAATCTGAGCTCTGATTTAAACTTTTAAGTCAGCTTTATATGTTCATGAATGCAGTTATCGTATCTGCAATGAGAGCATGATTCAAATTTTGGGAACATCTTCTATAGGCGGGGTTCTCTCCAGTGTTCAAACTTTAATAAATAAGAAGCCGGCTGCATGGTAGCACTTAATATATCAGTCCCCATAGAAGTTCACATTATTGTGGCATATAGCAAGTTTTCTTGCTGCCATTGCTGGTTTTAACTATTCCATGTTGGCAAGTGTATAACATGCTTTTAAAAATAAAAATATCCCTCACTTCATATTATATTAAACGAATGAGCACCTACAATGTTAAAGATATTGTGCACAAATATTTGTTCAGAAATTATTTTAAAGCGATACTAGTACAGCGATACTAGTACCACTTCATATTATATTAAACGAATGAGCACCTAGAATGTTAAAGATATCTTACACAAATATTTGTTCAGAAATTATTTTAAAGTGATCCTAGTACAGCGATAACTAAAACGTGTGAATCCATGAAAGTAAGAAATTCGAATGTTTTTTTCAAAACTACACTAAACATTTACATGCATGATGATGTAAAACAATTATATGCATACTGAGATTGCTATTTAAAAAATTCATATCAATTTCATACGAAATCTCTTCAGACATAATTAGAGATGTGTGTCTGTAAATTTTCCACTTTTTTTCATTTTAATAGATTTGAAAATTAACTCTTTTCACACTGCTTTTTGAAAAGCAAGTAATTTTACAAGGTTACTTTACAAGATTATTCAATACAAAGCAAGTAACTATACAAAATTACAAAATTATTTACTTTTTAACACTTTACAACAAAGTTGAAAAGTGTTTATGACTTTGTTCATTCTGTCTGTCTGTCTGTCTGTCTGTCTGTCTGTCCGTTAGCACGATAACTGCCGTAAAAATGACTTAATCAAAATGAAATTTTAGTATGTTGTTCAGACGATCTGTAGGACCTATGGGAATATAAATGAATAATATCACCCAATTAGTTTTAGATTGAACCCGGGTTGAAAAAATGGAATACATTGAGCCCTATGGGACCTAATTTTTCAAGCATTTTTTAAGCGGATTTAAAATTCACAAATTACTTCGAAAATTTTAGGCAATATTCAAATTGTTCCATAAAATATATAAAAAAAAATTCAGCGAAATATATTCAGTTGTTTTTTAAATAAAAATTAAAATAATAATAACACCTCTTATATGAAGCGATCACGTGTCCATGATATGAAACGATCACATGACCCACTTCAAAATGATATATGGCATCCATCTTGTGTCAAAATCGTGATTTTTAAAGTTCTTTTTAATTCATATTGAGTGTTGTATTCGTCCTAAAACTACTTTATTTTTGCCAAAATTCTGTGCATCTACATACTGAAACAACGCAATGACAAGATATTTCAGTTTAAATGCTCTTCCAAATTTCATTATTTCTACTATTAAGCCTATTTTTCACCTATGTAAAATGTAAACAGCAAAATATGTAGAATGAGTTGTATTAGAATCGCTGTAATTCTTTAACACAAAATCATTTAGTCCATGGAGTCTGCTTAGCTGATATGAATGAAATATTCATTGATTTTAGAAAGAGAAGGACGATATTTTTCGATGAAGTTTTACGCATTGAGTTTACTTATTTGTAGCTCCAAGGTCATAATTTTTAAATAAAATAAATTATTATAGTATTGTGATGAATGACATGAATGGGGGAATTATTTATGAATGAAATGTTGCTTTTATAGAGAAAGCCAGGCGTGTTATTTTTTTATGACGTCATTTGAATGTATTTCAGTTGTTTTCGATGATGTTTTCAAATATAATAAATTATCGTAGTATTATGATAATTCTAAAATTATTACCGAGGAATGTATCACATTTTAGAGATGTTTAAACCAGGCAATTTATACTTCAATGCCGTCATTTGAATGAAGTTAATTTTTTTCGATGAAGGTTTAAGGTGTTAAATATAATAAATTAATGTAGTATTGTGATAAGTTTTAAAATATTACCGAGGAATGTATTGCATTTTAGACATGTTAAAATAAAATTGCATTGAAGTTGGAAAGTGTTTCATAATCAATGCTTTAAGCATGATTGATCTTTCTTGTTTTAATTTTGAGGAGAACGCGATCAATGGCGAAGCATAACAAAACAGTTTGGGGAGACAAAAAACTGGGGTTCAAAATTTTCAAATATAAAGTTTCATGATATATATTTTAGCTCGATTACATTCAAGGAGGTTACATTCAGCAGTGCCGAATTATCAGATGTCAAACTAAAATGGGGTAAGAAATGAAAAAAAAATTAATTTAAAGCAAAATATCGAGCAATAAATATATTTTTTCCAAAAGCATTACACAGACTGGTTTACACTATACAGTACGTGAAAAACATTTAAATTAAATTTAAATATTATATGGTAAATTTCAATAAACAGAAATCTGCATACTAAAGCATTTAGTCTATTTATTACAATAAATGTACCTTAGTGCAGCTGAATGGACCTGAACATAGCGGCCAACAGAAATTTTGAGCCCCTATGCAACGATTGACCTTTTTTCATAAATTGTTTAGGCGACATGTGGGCTGACAGCCTCTCGGGTGGTAGTACCGCCATAGGTGTAGAGTTATAAAAAATATTGGATGGGGGGGTGCTGCCCATTTTTCTTTAATGTGAGGCATATAAAGCCTTTCTAACGTGCACATCTTCATTCAATGGACACTCCTCAATAGCAGACACCTCCATTTAATTGATGCATTCATATAAAGGGCCCACAAAATAGAAAGAGTTCTTTCACCATAGAAGAGCTCCGGCCAACGACAAATAATGATTTTTATCCAACAAATTTTAAAATCATGCATTCAAAATAAAAAGAGCTGCTAAAGCTTCCAGTTGCTCACAAAATTCACAACATAAAAACAAAGCAGCAGAAAATGATCAGCAAATCGACAATTGTTTTTCAATGTTTATTTTTCTGAATACTTATATGCAGTTTTATACAATAATATACTAACATTATCGGATAACAGTACTTTGCAGTCAATTTTTAAAGAAAATCAAAGCTCTGAAATTTACTTTGCCGAAGAAATTCTACAAGTCATTTGCAAATCAAACTTTTGGAAGTTTTCACATATATTGAATATAGTTTTGTTACTTTATCCTTTCAGTGGATATTTTTACAATTCATTATTTTAATCTGCGAGCATGCTCATCTTCTTGAAAAATTATTCAAAAATAAAACAAAAAACAGGGAGGCAATATCTTGATATTTTGATGAAGTAAATCTAAGCTTGAGAGAAATGATTTTCAAAGAAGAATATATAGCATCTTTGTTATTAAATTCAATACTAAATATCTTTTTATAATTCCTCATACAGTATGGAAACACCATTTTAAAAATTCAAATTATTTTTGTAGCTATTCATGCTTTAATACCTCCTCTGTTTTTATCTCATCAAAAGATTTTGTTGACGTCTGAAGCTGCATGCATGTGCATGGATTTCATTTGTATGTGCATACAATATTTATAGGTTCTTTATATAAAAATCCAAGACAACAATTGAACAGCATTTCTAGAAAGCTACATAAAAGAATTAAATAAATAATAATATATTTGAATAAACTACGTAATTAAATATCTAAATAAAGCATATGTACTTATAAAAAACTTTTGATGATATTTAGCTTCAAATTAAAAGTAACATATACCGTTTGAAACATATACTGTTTATGCATAGGAAAATATAAATTCATATACCAATGCATATGCAACTTTCACCATTATCATGCTGAGTATAATATGAAGTGATTGACATACCATAAAAGAAATTCGCAAAAATTATTAGTTGTTAGATAGCATACAACAGAAATGGAGCAACAAAATAGTGTATAAATATTGCAATTGTGAGAGCATATTTAATGGTCTTCCCTACACTTTAGTTTAAAAATTTTTAATGTCAAAGACAAAATATTTAAGCTGTGAGTTCATGTCCTGGGCAGACTATGACTTATGACTTGAAGGTGAGCGGCTGAAAGAGAGCCTAGCACAGCTAGCAGAGGTCTATTGTACTTTCCCCAAAGAACAATAGATCTCTTATCTTCCCTATACTTTAGTTTAAAAAATATGTAATGTCAAAGACAAAATATTGAAGCTGTGAGTTCGTGTTCTGGACAGACTATAACTTACAACTTATGACGTAGAGGTGAATGGCTCAAAGAGAGCCTAGCACAGCTACCAGAGGTCAATTGTACTTTCCCCAAAGTACAACAGACCTCTGGTCTTCCCTATAATTTAGTTTAAAAATATTTAATGTCAAAGACAAAATATTTAATCTGTCAGTTCGTGTCCTGGACAGACTATGACTTACGACTTACGACTTAGATGTGAGTGGCTCAGAGAGAGCCTAGCACAGCTACCAGAGGTCTATCGTACTTTTCCCAATGTACAATAGACCTCTGGTCTTCCCTACACTTTAGTTAAAAAATATTTAATGCCAAAGACAAAATATTTAAGCTGAGAGTTCGTGTCCTGGACAGACTATGACTTAGAGGTGAGTGGCTCAAAGAGAGCCTAGCACAGCTACCAGAGGTCTATTGTACTTTCCCCAAAGTACAATAGACCTCTAGTCTTCCCTACACTTTAGTTTAAAAATATTTAATGTCAAAGACAAAATATTTAAGCTGTGAGTTCGTGTCCTGGACAGACTATGACTTAGAGGTGAGTGGCGGCTCAAAGAGAGCCTAGCACAGCTACCAGAGGTCTATTGTACTTCCACAAAGTTAAACAGCCCTCAGGTCTTCCCTACACTTTAGTTTAAAAATATTTAATGTCAAAAACAAAATATTTAAGCTGTGAGTTCGTGTCATGGACAGACTATAACTAACAACTTATGACTTAGAGGTTGTGGCGTTGCTCCGCTGAAAAACTTCAATTACACTTTGGCCGTTAATCGTGTTTCTGCACGCCACTTGCTCGATTACCGAGCATATCTCCAGGTTCAGATCAATTAGTACACAATAAATACTAATTAAAAGTTAATAAAGCTTTTATTTTAAAAATACTTATATTTAAAACTTGTTACTTATAATTTAAAACCACAAAATATCATCTTACGTACATACAATATATTTACATTCGCTAAGTCTTAAGTATTGAATAATGATCAATCTGATCATTCCCCTCTCTCTAGTTTAATTAATTATCATATTAACCCTCTAGTTAGGCAGTTAACTTCCTTATTAGACTCTAATTTTATTCTCTGATACTCAGTCTGCAGTGGGAGAGGACAAAAGGACTTACTCCTTTAACGCACGGGCAGGATCGACATCGGGACAGATCTCCTCCGTCGATTTTAGACGCCCAGCACTTGACTCTCAAAAATACCAACTGAGTTCTCCCTCAAATCTTCTTCTCTTCGTCTGGAAAACGGACAACCCCCCTGGCTGGACTCCATAGCTGACGGTTGGCCGCTATAGGTTCGAAAACCCATAAATTCAGTGACGCGGCCGGGCTCCATTGAATCACTAGATTTGGCCCCTTCCAAAGGGTTGGCTAAAAATTGGGGGGCTCTAGCCCTCTTGCAGGTGTCCATTTTATTTAAAAATAACATAGCGTCCTTTGTCACTTTCTCACGACTGCAGCTGGTCTCCTACTCAGAGCAATGGAATGTCAACCGTTTCCAAAGAGAGAGGGGGGGGGGGGGTAATACTTTCTAGAAGTGAAGTGGCGACAGGAGAATTCCAATACTGTCCCACGACAGAGGTGTATGGCTCAAAGAGAGCCTAATACAGCTACCAGAGGTCAATTGTACTTTCCCCAAAGTACAATAGACCTCTAGTCTTCCCTACACTTTAGTTTAAAAAATATTTAATGTCAAAGACAAAATATTAAAGCTGTGATTTCGTGCCCTGGACAGACTATAACTTACGACTTATGACTTCAAGGTGAGTGGCTCAAAGAGAGCCTAGCACAGATACCAGAGGTCTATTGTACTTTCCCCAAAGTACCATAGACCTCTAGTCTTCCCTACACTTTATTTTAAAAATATTTAATGTCAAAGACAAAATATTTAAGCTGTGAAATCGTGTCCTGGACAAACTATGACTTTGAGGTGAGTGGTTCAAAGGGAGCCTAGCACAGCTACCAGAGGTCTATTGTACTTTCCCCAAAGTACAATAGACCTCTGGTCTTCCCTACACTATAGTTTAAAAAATATTTAATGTCAAAGACAAAATATTTAACCTGAGAGTTCGTGTCCTGGACAGACTATGACTTATCACTTGAGGGTGAGTGGCTCAAAGAGAGCCTAGCACAGCTACCAGAGGTCTATTGTACTTTCCCCAAAGTTCAATAGACCTCTGGTCTCCCCTGCACTATAGTTTAAAAATATTTAATGTCAAAGACAAAATATTTTAGCTGTGAGATCGTGTCCTGGACAGACTATGACTTCTGACTTAGAGGTGAGTGGCTCAAAGAGAGCCTATCTCAGCTACGAGAGGCTATTGTACTTTCCCCAAAGTACAATAAACCTCTTGTCTTCCCTACATTTTAGTTTAAAAAATATTTAATGTCAAAGACAAAATATTAAAGCTGTGAGTTCGTGTCCTGGACAGACTGTAACTTACGACTTATGACTTGAAGGTGAGTGGCTCAAAGAGAGCCTATCACAGCTAACAGAGGTCTATTGTACTTTCCCCAAAGTACAATAGACCTCTGGTCTTCCCTACACTTTAGTTTAAAAATATTTAATGTCAAAGACAAAATATTTAAGTTGTTAGTTCGTGTCCAGGACAGTCTATGACATATGACTTAGAGGTGAGTGTCTCAAAGAGAGCCTATCACAGCTACCAGAGATCTATCGTACTTTTCCAATGTACAATAGACCTCTGGTCTTCCCTACACTTTAGTTTAAAAATATTTAATGTAAAAGACAAAATATTTAAGCTGTGAGATCGTGTCCTGGACAGACTATAACTAACAACTTATGACTTAGAGGTGAATAGCTCCAAGAGAGCCTAGCACAGCTACCAGAGGTCTATTGTACTTTCCCCAAAGTACAATAGACCTCTAGTCTTCCCTACACTTTAGTTTAAAAATATTTAATGTCAAAGACAAAATATTTAAGCTGTGAGTTCGTGTCCTGGACAGACTATAACTAACAACTTATGACTTAGAGGTGAATAGCTCCAAGAGAGCCTAGCACAGCTACGAGAGGTCTATTGTACTTTCCCCAAAGTACAATAGACTTCTGGTCTTCCCTACACTTTAGTTTAAAAATATTTAATGTCAAAGACAAAATATTTAAGCTGTTAGTTCGTGTCCAGGACAGTCTATGACATATGACTTAGAGGTGCGTGTCTCAAAGAGAGCCTATCACAGCTACCAGAGATCTATCGTACTTTTCCCAATGTACAATAGACCTCTGGTCTCCCCTGCACTATAGTTTAAAAAATATTTAATGTCAAAGACGAAATATTTAAGTTCGTGTCCTGGACAGACTATAACTAACAACTTATGACTTAGAGGTGAATAGCTCCAAGAGAGCCTAGCACAGCTACCAGAGGTCAATTGTACTTCCCCAAAGTACAATAGACCTATTCAAAGACAAAATATTAAAGCTGTGAGTTCGTGTCCTGGACAGACTATAACTTATGACTTGAAGGTGAGTGGCTCAAAGAGAGCCTAGCACAGCTACCAGAGGTCTATTGTACTTTCCCCAAAGTACAATAGACCTCTAGTCTTCCCTACACTTTAGTTTAAAAATATTTAATGTCAAAGACAAAATATTTAAGCTGTGAGTTCGTGTCCTGGACAGACTATGACTTATGACTTAGAGGTGAGTGGCTCAAAGAGAGCCTATCACAGCTACGAGAGGTCTATTGTACTTTCCCCAAAGTACAATAGACTTCTGGTCTTCCCTACACTTTAGTTTAAAAATATTTAATGTCAAAGACAAAATATTTAAGCTGTTAGTTCGTGTCCAGGACAGTCTATGACATATGACTTAGAGGTGCGTGTCTCAAAGAGAGCCTATCACAGCTGCCAGAGATCTATAGTACTTTTCCCAATGTACAATAGACCTCTGGTCTCCCCTGCACTATAGTTTAAAAAATATTTAATGTCAAAGACGAAATATTTAAGTTCGTGTCCTGGACAGACTATAACTAACAACTTATGACTTAGAGGTGAATAGCTCCAAGAGAGCCTAGCACAGCTACCAGAGGTCAATTGTACTTCCCCAAAGTACAATAGACCTCTAGTCTTCCCTACATTTTAGTTTAAAAATTTTTAATGTCAAAGACAAAATATTAAAGCTGTGAGTTCGTGTCCTGGACAGACTATGACTTAGAGGTGAGTGGTTCAAAGAGAGCCTAGCACAGCTACCAGAGGTCTATTGTACTTTCCCCAAAGTACAATAGACCTCTAGTCTTCCCTACACTTTAGTTTAAAAATATTTAATGTCAAAGACAAAATATTTAAGCTGTGAGATCGTTTCCTGGTCAGACTATGACTTAGAGGTGAGTGGTTCAAAGAGAGCCTAGCACAGCTACCAGAGGTCTATTGTACTTTCCCCAAAGTACAATAGACCTCTGGTCTTCCCTACACTATAGTTTAAAAAATATTTAATGTCAAAGACAAAATATTTAAGCTGAGAGTTCGTGTCCTGGACAGACTATGACTTATCACTTGAGGGTGAGTGGCTCAAAGAGAGCCTAGCACAGCTACCAGAGGTCTATTGTACTTTCCCCAAAGTACAATAGACCTCTGGTCTCCCCTGCACTATACTTTAAAAATATTTTAATGTCAAAGACAAAATATTTAAGCTGAGAGTTCGTGTCCTGGACAGACTATGACTTATCACTTGAGGGTGACTTATCACTTGAGGGTGACCAGAGGTCTATTGTACTTTCCCCAAAGTACAATAGACCTCTGGTCTCCCTGCACTATAGTTTAAAAATTATTTAATGTAAAAGACAAAATATTTAAGCTGTTTGTTCGTGTCCTGGACAGACTATGACTTAGAGGTGAGTGGCTGAAAGAGAGCCTATCACAGCTACGAGAGGTCTATTGTACTTTCCCCAAAGTACAATAGACTTCTGGTCTTCCCTACACTTTAGTTTAAAAATATTTAATGTCAAAGACAAAATATTTAAGCTGTTAGTTCGTGTCCAGGACAGTCTATGACATATGACTTAGAGGTGAGTGTCTCAAAGAGAGCCTATCACAGCTACCAGAGATCTATCGTACTTTTCCCAATGTACAATAGACCTCTGGTCTCCCCTGCACTATAGTTTAAAAAATATTTAATGTCAAAGACAAAATATTTAAGCTGTGAGTTCGTGTCCTGGACAGACTATAACTAACAACTTATGACTTAGAGGTGAATAGCTCCAAGAGAGCCTAGCACAGCTACCAGAGGTCAATTGTACTTCCCCAAAGTACAATAGACCTCTAGTCTTCCCTACACTTTAGTTTAAAAAATATTTAATGTCAAAGACAAAATTTTAAAGCTGTGAGTTCGTGTCCTGGACAGACTATAACTTATGACTTGAAGGTGAGTGGCTCAAAGAGAGCCTAGCACAGCTACCAGAGGTCTATTGTACAGTATTGTGGCAATTAATTGAGAAATGTCATTTTTTTCGTTTTATCACACGTAAACTTAGGAAGAAGCACTCCAAATTAGCTCAGAGTTCAAATTGCAGTTATTATCAAAATAGCAGGTGTTCGTATGCACCTGGTAAGTAGCAGGTGTTGAAATTCCTCCGCCAGGTGGAGGGTGTTCCGCAGTGGTAGTTTCTCAGTTGTTGCGGGGCTCATTAGCGCCATGGATATCAGCGCGGAAACACGTGCTAAAGTGATTGCGCTTAGAGAACACACTTCTAAGACGTTCGAGGAAATAGGTAAAATATGTGGAGTGAGTACAACAAGTGTCGGGAGAATCTGGAAGCGGTTTCAGGAAACATAAAATGCTGGAACCAACCGCTCTGGAAGATGCGGCCAAAAAGGATCAACTTCGACCCGTGACGACAAAACTTTACATCGAATGAGTGTTAAAAATCCTCGATTAACCGGTTTTGACCTGTCTAAGTCCATCGTAGCAGCTGCTTTGATATTGCACCTTCAACAGTGCGATAAAGGCTGTTAGAACGCGGATGGAGAGCACGTCGACCGTACAAGAAGCAGTTTCTGACGCTTCGCATGAAGAAAATAAGGTTGGAATGTGCACGGAAATACAAAACATGGACTGAGAAGGACTGGGAGAAAGTTCTCTTTTCTGACGAAACACATTCTGTGGTTCAGGGATTTAGATCTATGTTAGTGAGAAGGAGCCAAGGAGAACCTCTCAATCAGCACCACATCAATCAAGCATCCGTCCAAAAAGATGTTTTGGGGTTGTTTCAGGGTTTTGGGGTCAGAATCTCTTGTTCCCGTAGAGGGAATGAAGAACAGTGCCAGTTACGAAGTCATATTGACCCGAAAAGTGCTTCCAAACATGGCTAAACTGTGGCCGAACGGAGATTGCGAATCAAAAATTTCTGCTCAAAAAAAATATTACCGAACTGGATTGGCCCGGGAATTCACCAGACTTGAATCCCATAGAAAATTTGTGGGCGATTGCCAAAAAACGGCTTCACAAATTTGAGTGTACGACGATAGACAAGCAAATTTCGGCCGTTATTGACATATGGTTCAGAGACGTTGAAATTAAAACTACATGTGCTAGTCTAGTACATTCCATGCCGAATCGTGTCTGTGATGTTATAAAGTCTCGGGGAGGTCATATCACTTATTAGTTTTAAATGTATCCATAGAAAACTTGAATAAAACTGAATTTTATAAAAAAAAACTGCATTTCTCAATTAATTGCCACAATACTGTACTTTCCCCAAAGTACAATAGACCTCTAGTCTTCCCTACACTTTAGTTTAAAGATATTTAATGTCAAAGACAAAATATTTAAGCTGTGAGATCGTGTCCTGGACAGACTATGACTTAGAAATGAGCGGTTCAAAGAGAGCCTGGCACAGCTACCAGAGGTCTATTGTACTTTCCCCACAGTACAATAGACCTCTGGTCTTCCCTACACTTTAGTTTAAAAAATATTTAATGTCAAAGACAAAATATTTAAGCTGAGATTTCGTGTCCTGGACAGACTATGACTTATCACTTGAGGGTGAGTGGCTCAAAGAGAGCCTAGCACAGTTATCAGAGGTCAATTGTACTTTCCCCAAAGTACAATAGACCTCTGGTCTCCCCTGCACTATAGTTTAAAAAAATATTTAATATCAAAGACAAAATATTTAAGCTGAGAGTTCCTGTCCTGGACAGACTATGACTTAGAGGCGAGTGGCTCAAAGAGAGCCTAGCACAGCTACCAGAGGTCAACCGTACTTTCCCCAAAGTACAATAGACCTCTAGTCTTCCCTACACTTTAGTTTAAAAATATTTAATGTCAAAGACAAAATGTATAAGCTGTGAGATCGTGTCCTGGACAAACTATGACTTAGAGGCGAGTGGCTCAAAGAGAGCCTAGCACACCTTCCAGAGGGCTATTGTACTTTCCCCAAAGTACGATAGACCTCTGTTCTCCCCTGCACTATAGTTTAAAAAATATTTAATGTCAAATACAAAATATTTAAGATGGGAGTTCGTGTCATGGACAGCCTATGACTTCTGACTTAGAGGTGAGTGGCTCAAAGAGAGCCTATCACGGCTACGAGAGGTCTATTGTACTTTCCCCAAAGTACAATAGACCTATAGTCTTCCCTACACTTTAGTTTAAAAAATATTTAATGTCAAAGACAAAATATTTAAGCAGAGAGTTCGAGTCCTGGACAGACCATGACTTATCACTTGAAGGTGAGTGGCTCAAAGAGAGCCTAGCACAGCTACCAGAGGTCTACTGTACTTCCCCCAAAGTTCAATAGAACTCTGGTCTCCCCTGCACTATAGTTTAAAAAATATTTAATGTCAAAGACAAAATATTTAAGCTGTGAGTTCGTGTCCTGGACAGACTATAACTAACAACTTACGACTTAGAGGTGAGTGGCTCAAAGAGAGCCTAGCACAGATACCAGAGGTCTATTGTACTTTCCCAAAAGTACAATAGACCTCTAGTCTTCCCTACACTTTATTTTAAAAATATTTAATGTCAAAGACAAAATATTTAAGCTGTGAGATCGTGTCCTGGACAGACTATGACTTAGAAATGAGTGGTTCAATGAGAGCCTAGCACAGCTACCAGAGGTCTATTGTACTTTCCCCACAGTACAATAGACCTCTGGTCTTCCCTACACTTTAGATTAAAAAATATTTAATGTCAAAGACAAAATACTTAAGCTGAGATTTCGTGTCCTGGACAGACTATGACTTATCACTTGAGGGTGACTTATCACTTGAGGGTGACCAGAGGTCTATTGTACTTTCCCCAAAGTACAATAGACCTCTTGTCTCCCCTGCACTATAGTTTAAAAATTATTTAATGTCAAAGGCAAAATATTTAAGCTGTTAGTTCGTGTCCTGGACAGTCTATGACATATGACTTAGAGGTGAGTGTCTCAAAGAGAGCCTAGCACAGCTACCAGAGATCTATCGTACTTTTCCCAATGTACAATAGACCTCTGGTCTCCCCTGCACTATAGTTTAAAAAATATTTAATGTCAAAGACAAAATATTTAAGCTGTGAGTTCGTGTCCTGGACAGACTATAACTAACAACTTATGACTTAGAGGTGAATAGCTCCAAGAGAGCCTAGCACAGCTACCAGAGGTCAATTGTACTTCCCCAAAGTACAATAGACCTCTAGTCTTCCCTACACTTTAGTTTAAAAAATATTTAATGTCAAAGACAAAATATTAAAGCTGTGAGTTCGTGTCCTGGACAGACTATAACTTACGACTTATGACTTGAAGTTGAGTGGCTCAAAGAGAGCCTAGCACAGCTACCAGAGGTCTATTGTACTTTCCCCAAAGTACAATGGACCTCTATATTACCTCTAGTCTTCCCTACACTTTAGTTTAAAAATATTTAATGTCAAAGACAAAATATTTAAGCTGTGAGATCGTTTCCTGGACAGACTATGACTTAGAGGTGAGTGGTTCAAAGAGAGCCTAGCACAGCTACCAGAGGTCTATTGTACTTTCCCCAAAGTACAATAGACCTCTGGTCTTCCCTACACTATAGTTTAAAAAATATTTAATGTCAAAGACAAAATATTTAAGCTGAGAGTTCGTGTCCTGGACAGACTATGACTTATCACTTGAGGGTGAGTGGCTCAAAGAGAGCCTAGCACAGCTACCAGAGGTCTATTGTACTTTCCCCAAAGTACAATAGACCTCTGGTCTCCCCTGCACTATATTTAAAAAAATATTTAATGTCAAAGACAAAATATTTAAGCTGTGAGTTCGTGTCCTGGACAGACTATGACTTTGAGGTGAGTGGCTCAAAGAGAGCCTAGCACAGCTACCAGAGGTCTATTGTACTTTCCCCAAAGTACAATAGACCTCTGGTCTCCCCTGCACTATATTTAAAAAAATATTTAATGTCAAAGACAAAATATTTAAGCTGTGAGTTCGTGTCCTAGACAGATTATGACTTAGAGGTGAGTTGCTCAAAGAGAGCCTAGTACAGCTACCAGAGGTCTATTGTACTTCCCCAAAGTAAAACAGCCCTCAGGTCTTCCCTACACTTTAGTTTAAAAATATTTAATGTCAAAAACAAAATATTGAAGTTGTGAGTTCGTGTCTTGGACAGACTATGACTTCTAACTTAGAGGTTAGTGGCTCAAAGAGAGCCCTGCACAGCTACCAGAGGTCTATTGTACAGTATTGTGGCAATTAATTGAGAAATGTCATTTTTTTCGTTTTATCACACGTAAACTTAGGAAGAAGCACTCCAAATTAACTCAGAGTTCAAATTGCAGTTATTATCAAAATAGCAGGTGTTCGTATGCACCTGGTAAGTAGCAGGTGTTCAAATTCCTCCGCCAGGTGGAGGGTGTTCCGCAGTGGTAGTTTCTCAGTTGTTGCGGGGCTCATTAGCGTCATGGATATCAGCGCGGAAACACGTGCTAAAGTGATTGCGCTTAGAGAACACACTTCTAAGACGTTCGAGGAAATAGGTAAAATATGTGGAGTGAGTACAACAAGTGTCGGGAGAATCTGGAAGCGGTTTCAGGAAACAGGAAATGCTGGAACCAACCGCTCTGGAATATGCGGCCAAAAAAGATCAACTTCGACTCGGGACGACAAAACTTTACATCGAATGAGTGTTAAAAATCCTCGATTAACCGGTTTTGACCTGTCTAAGTCCATGGTAGCAGCTGGTGTTGATATTGCACCTTCAACAGTGCGATACAGGCTGTTAGAACGCGGATGGAGAGCACGTCGACCGTACAAGAAGCAGTTTCTGACGCTTCGCATGAAGAAAATAAGGTTGGAATGTGCACGGAAATACAAAACATGGACTGAGAAGGACTGGGAGAAAGTTCTCTTTTCTGACGAAACACATTCTGTGGTTCAGGGATTTAGATCTATGTTAGTGAGAAGGAGCCAAGGAGAACCTCTCAATCAGCACCACATCAATCAAGCACCCAAGCATCCGCCCAAAAAGATGTTTTGGGGTTGTTTCAGGGTTTTGGGGACAGAATCTCTTGTTCCCGTAGAGGGAATGAAGAACAGTGCCAGTTACGAAGTCATATTGACCCGAAAAGTGCTTCCAAACATGGCTAAACTGTGGCCGAACGGAGATTGCGTTTTCCAACAAGACAGCGCGCCATGTCACACTTCGAAGAGAATCAAAAATTTCTGCTCAAAAAAAAATATTACCGAACTGGATTGGCCCGGGAATTCACCAGACTTGAATCCCATAGAAAATTTGTGGGCGATTGCCAAAAAACGGCTTCACAAATTTGAGTGTACGACGACGGACAAGCTAATTTCGGCCGTTATTGACATATGGTTCAGAGACCTTGAAATTAAAACTACATGTGCTAGTCTAGTACATTCCATGCCGAATCGTGTCTGTGATGTTATAAAGTCTCGGGGAGGTCATATCACTTATTAGTTTTAAATGTATCCATAGAAAACTTGAATAAAACTGAATTTTATAAAAAAAACTGCATTTCTCAATTAATTGCCACAATACTGTACTTTCCCCAAAGTACAATAGACCTCTAGTCTTCCCTACACTTTAGTTTAAAGATATTTAATGTCAAAGACAAAATATTTCAGCTGTGAGATCGTGTCCTGGACAGACTAGGACTTAGAAATGAGCGGTTCAAAGAGAGCCTGGCACAGCTACCAGAGGTCTATTGTACTTTCCCCACAGTACAATAGACCTCTGGTCTTCCCTACACTTTAGTTTAAAAAATATTTAATGTCAAAGACAAAATATTTAAGCTGAGATTTCGTGTCCTGGACAGACTATGACTTATCACTTGAGGGTGAGTGGCTCAAAGAGAGCCTAGCACAGTTACCAGAGGTCTATTGTACTTTCCCCAAAGTACAATAGACCTCTGGTCTCCCCTGCACTATAGTTTAAAAAATATTTAATTTCAAAGACAAAATATTTAAGCTGTGAGTTCCTGTCCTGGACAGACTATGACTTAGAGGCGAGTGGCTCAAAGAGAGCCTAGCACAGCTACCAGAGGTCAATGGTACTTTCCCCAAAGTACAATAGACCTCTAGTCTTCCCTACACTTTAGTTTAAATATATTTAATGTCAAAGACAAAATATATAAGCTGTGAGATCGTGTCCTGGACAAACTATGACTTAGAGGCGAGTGGCTCAAAGAGAGCCTGGCACAGCTACCAGATGTCTATTGTACTTTCCCCAAAGTACGATAGACCTCTGTTCTCCAATGCACTATAGTTTAAAAAATATTTAATGTCAAATACAAAATATTTTATCTGAGATTCCGTGTCCTGCACAGACTATGACTTATCACTTGAAGGTGAGTGGCTCAAAGAGAGCCTAGCACATCCACCAGAGGTCTATTGCACTTTCCCCAAAGTACAACAGCCCTCAGGTCTTTCCTACACTTTAGTTTAAAAAATATTTAATGTGAAAAACGAAATATTTAAGATGGGAGTTCGTGTCATGGACAGCCTATGACTTCTGACTTAGAGGTGAGTGGCTCAAAGAGAGCCTAGCACAGCTACCAGAGGTCTATTGTACTTTCCCAAAAGTACAATAGACCTCTAGTCTTCCTACACTTTATTTTAAAAATATTTAATGTCAAAGACAAAATATTTAAGCTGTGAGATCGTGTCCTGGACAGACTATGACTTAGAAATGAGTGGTTCAATGAGAGCCTCGCACAGCTACCAGAGGTCTATTGTACTTTCCCCACAGTACAATAGACCTCTGGTCTTCCCTACACTTTAGTTTAAAAAATATTTAATGTCAAAGACAAAATATTTAAGCTGAGAGTTCGTGTCCTGGTCAGACTATGACTTATCACTTTAGGGTGAGTGGCTCAAAGAGAGCCTAGCACAGCTACCAGAGGTCTATTGTACTTTCCCCAAAGTACAATAGACCTCTGGTCTCCCCTGCACTATAATTTAAAAATTATTTAATGTCAAAGACAAAATATTTAAGCTGTGAGTTCGCGTCCTGGACAGACTATGACTTATGACTTAGAGGTGAGTGGCTCAAAGAGAGCCTAGCACAGCTACCAGAGGTCAATTGTACTTTCCCCAAAGTACAATAGACCTCTAGTCTTCCCTACACTTCAGTTTAAAAATATTTTATGTCAAAGACAAAATATATAAGCTGTGAGATCGTGTCTTGAACAAACTATGACTTAGAGGTGAGTGGCTCAAAGAGAGCCTGGCACAGCTACCAGATGTCTATTGTACTTTCCCCAAAGAACAATAGACCTCTGGTCTTCCCTACACTTAAATTTAAAAAATATTTAATGTCAAAGACAAAATATTTAAGCTGTGAGTTCGTGTCCTGGACAGACTATGACTTATGACTTGAAGGTGAGTGGCTCAAAGAGAGAATATCACAGCTACCAGAGGTCTATTGTACTTTCCCCAAAGTACAATAGACCTCTGGTCTTCCCTACACTTTAGTTTGAAAAATATTTAAAGTCAAAGACAAAATATTTAAGCTGTTAGTTCGTGTCCTGGACTGTCTATGATATATGACTTAGGAGGTGAGTGTCTCAAAGAGAGCCTATCACAGCTACCAGAGTTCTATCGTACTTTTTCCATTATACAATAGACCTCTAGTCTTCCCTACACTTTAGTTTAGAAATATTTAATGTCAAAGACAAAATATTAAAGCTGTGAGTTCGTGTCCTGGACAGAATATAACTAACAACTTAGGACTTAGAGGTGAATGGCTCAAAGAGAGCCTAGCACAGCTACCAGAGGTCAATTGTACTTCCCTAAAGTACAGTAGACCTCTAGTCTTCCCTACACTTTAGTTTAAAAAATACTTAATGTCAAAGACAAAATATTGAAGCTGTGAGTTCGGGTCCTGGACAGACTATAACTTACGACTTATGACTTGAAGGTGAGTGGATCAAAGAGAGCCTATCACAGCTACCAGAGTTCTATTGCACTTTCCCCAATGTACAATAGACCTCTGGTCTTCCCTACACTTTAGTTTAAAAAATATTTAATGTCAAAGACTAAATATTTAAGCTGTGAGTTCGTGTCCTGGACAGACTATGACTTATGACTTAGAGGTGAGTGGCCAAAGAGAGCCTATCACAGCTACGAGAGGTCTATTGTACTTTCCCCAAAGTACAATAAACCTCTGGTCTTCCCTACACCTTATTTAAAAATATTTAATGTCAAAGACAAAATATTTAAGCAGAGAGTTCGTGTCCTGGACAGACCATGACTTATCACTTGAAGGTGAGTGACTCAAAGAGAGCCTAGCACAGCTACCAGAGGTCTACTGTACTTCCCCCAAAGTACAATAGACCTCTGGTCTCCCCTGCACTATAGTTTAAAAAATATTTAATGTCAAAGACAAAATATTTAAGCTGTGAGTTCGTGTCCTGGACAGACTATAACTAACAACTTATGACTTAGAGGTGAGTGGCTCAAAGAGAGCCTAGCACAGCTACCAGAGGTCTATTGTACTTTCCCAAAAGTACAATAGACCTCTGGTCTTCCCTACACTATAGTTTAAAAAATATTTAATGTCAAAGACAAAATATTTAAGCTGAGAGTTCGTGTCCTGTACAGACTATGACTTATCACTTGAGGGTGAGTGGCTCAAAGAGAGCCTAGCACAGCTACCAGAGGTCTATTGTATTTTCCCCAAAGTACAATAGACCTCTCGTCTCCCCTGCACTATACTTTAAAAAATATTTAATGTCAAAGACAAAATATTTAAGCTGAGAGTTCGTGTCCTGGACAGACTATGACTTATCACTTGAGGGTGACTTATCACTTGAGGGTGCCTTATCACTTGAGGGTGACCAGAGATCTATTGTACTTTCCCCAAAGTACAATAGACCTCTGGTCTCCCCTGCACTATAGTTTAAAAATTATTTAATGTCAAAGACAAAATATTTAAGTTGTTTGTTCGTGTCCTGGACAGACTATGACTTAGAGGTGAGTGGCTCAAAGAGAGCCTATCACAGCTACGAGAGGTCTATTGTACTTTCCCCAAAGTACAATAGACCTCTGGTCTCCCCTGCACTATATTTTAAAAAATATTTAATGTCAAAGACAAAATATTTAAGCTGTGAGTTCGTGTCCTGGACAGACTATGACTTATGACTTAGAGGTGAGTGGCTCAAAGAGAGCCTATCACAGCTACGAGAGGTCTATTGTACTTTCCCCAAAGTACAATAGACTTCTGGTCTTCCCTACACTTTAGTTTAAAAATATTTAATGTCAAAGACAAAATATTTAAGCTGAGAGTTCGTGTCCTGGACAGACTATGACTTATCACTTGAGGGTGACTTATCACTTGAGGGTGCCTTATCACTTGAGGGTGACCAGAGATCTATTGTACTTTCCCCAAAGTACAATAGACCTCTGGTCTCCCCTGCACTATAGTTTAAAAATTATTTAATGTCAAAGACAAAATATTTAAGTTGTTTGTTCGTGTCCTGGACAGACTATGACTTAGAGGTGAGTGGCTCAAAGAGAGCCTATCACAGCTACGAGAGGTCTATTGTACTTTCCCCAAAGTACAATAGACTTCTGGTCTTCCCTACACTTTAGTTTAAAAAATATTTAATGTCAAAGACAAAATATTAAAGCTGTGAGTTCGTGTCCTGGACAGACTATAACTTATGACTTGAAGGTGAGTGGCTCAAAGAGAGCCTAGCACAGCTACCAGAGGTCTATTGTACTTTCCCCAAAGTACAATAGACCTCTGGTCTTCCCTACACTATAGTTTAAAAAATATTTAATGTCAAAGACAAAATATTTAAGCTGAGAGTTCGCGTCCTGGACAGACTATGACTTATCACTTGAGGGTGAGTGGCTCAAAGAGAGCCTAGCACAGCTACCAGAGGTCTATTGTACTTTCCCCAAAGTACAATAGACCTCTGGTCTCCCCTGCACTATATTTTAAAAAATATTTAATGTCAAAGACAAAATATTTAAGCTGTGAGTTCGTGTCCTGGACAGACTATGACTTATGACTTAGAGGTGAGTGGCTCAAAGAGAGCCTATCACAGCTACGAGAGGTCTATTGTACTTTCCCCAAAGTACAATAGACTTCTGGTCTTCCCTACACTTTAGTTTAAAAATATTTAATGTCAAAGACAAAATATTTAAGCTGTTAGTTCGTGTCCAGGACAGTCTATGATATATGACTTAGAGGTGAGTGTCTCAAAGAGAGCCTATCACAGCTACCAGAGATCTATCGTAATTTTCCCAATGTACAATAGACCTCTGGTCTCCCCTGCACTATAGTTTAAAAAATATTTAATGTCAAAGACAAAATATTTAAGCTGTGAGTTCGTGTCCTGGACAGACTATAACTAACAACTTATGACTTAGAGGTGAATAGCTCCAAGAGAGCCTAGCACAGCTACCAGAGGTCAATTGTACTTCCCCAAAGTACAATAGACCTCTAGGCTTCCCTACACTTTAGTTTAAAAAATTTTTAATGTCAAAGACAAAATATTAAAGCTGTGAGTTCGTGTTCTGGACAGACTATAACTTATGACTTGAAGGTGAGTGGCTCAAAGAGAGCCTAGCACAGCTACCAGAGGTCTATTGTACTTTCCCCAAAGTACAATAGACCTCTGGTCTTCCCTACACTATAGTTTAAAAAATATTTAATGTCAAAGACAAAATATTTAAGCTGAGAGTTCGTGTCCTGGACAGACTATGACTTATCACTTGAGGGTGAGTGGCTTAAAGAGAGTCTAGCACAGCTACCAGAGGTCTATTGTACTTTCCCCAAAGTACAATAGACCTCTGGTCTCCCCTGCACTATATTTTAAAAAATATTTAATGTCAAAGACAAAATATTTAAGCTGTGAGTTCGTGTCCTGGACAGACTATGACTTATGACTTACAGGTGAGTGGCTCAAAGAGAGCCTAGCACAGCTACCAGAGGTCAATTGTACTTTCCTCAAAGTACAATAGACCTCTAGTCTTCCCTATACTTTAGTTTAAATATATTTAATGTCAAAGACAAAATATTTAAGCTGTGAGATCGTGTCCTGGACAGACTATGACTTGGAGGTGAGTGGCTCAAAGAGAGCTTAGCACAGCTACCAGAGGTCTATTGTACTTTCCCCAAATTACAATAGACCTCTGGTCTCCCCTGCACTATAGTTTAAAAAATATTTAATTTCAAAAACAAAATATTTAAGCTGAGAGTTCGTGTCCTGGACAGACCATGACTTATCACTTGAACGTGAGTGGCTCAAAGAGAGCCTAGCACAGCTACCAGAGGTCTATTGTACTTTCCCCAAATTACAATAGACCTCTGGTCTCCCCTGCACTATAGTTTAAAAAATATTTAATGTCAAAAACAAAATATTGAAGCTGTGAGTTCGTGTCTTGGACAGACTATGACTTCTAACTTAGAGGTTAGTGGCTCAAAGAGAGCCTAGCACAGCTACCAGAGGTCTATTGTACAGTATTGTGGCAATTAATTGAGAAATGTCATTTTTTTCGTTTTATCACACGTAAACTTAGGAAGAAGCACTCCAAATTAGCTCAGAGTTCAAATTGCAGTTATTATCAAAATAGCAGGTGTTCGTATGCACCTGGTAAGTAGCAGGTGTTCAAATTCCTCCGCCAGGTGGAGGGTGTTCCGCAGTGGTAGTTTCTCAGTTGTTGCGGGGCTCATTAGCGCTATGGATATCGGCGCGGAAACACGTGCTAAAGTGATTGCGCTTAGAGAACACACTTCTAAGACGTTCGAGGAAATAGGTAAAATATGTGGAGTGAGTACAACAAGTGTCGGGAGAATCTGGAAGCGGTTTCAGGAAACAGGAAATGCTGGAACCAACCGCTCTGGAAGATGAGGCCAAAAAAGATCAACTTCGACCCGTGACGACAAAACTTTACATCGAATGAGTGTTAAAAATCCTCGATTAACCGGTTTTGACCTGTCTAAGTCCATCGTAGCAGCTGGTGTTGATATTGCACCTTCAACAGTGCGATAAAGGCTGTTAGAACGCGGATGGAGAGCACGTCGACCGTACAAGAAGCAGTTTCTGACGCTTCGCATGAAGAAAATAAGGTTGGAATGTGCACGGAAATACAAAACATGGACTAAGAAGGACTGGGAGAAAGTTCTCTTTTCTGACGAAACACATTCTGTGGTTCAGGGATTTAGATCTATGTTAGTGAGAAGGAGCCAAGGAGAACCTCTCAATCAGCACCACATCAATCAAGCACCCAAGCATCCGTCCAAAAAGATGTTTTGGGGTTGTTTCAGGGTTTTGGGGACAGAATCTCTTGTTCCCGTAGAGGGAATGAAGAACAGTGCCAGTTACGAAGTCATATTGACCCGAAAAGTGCTTCCAAACATGGCTAAACTGTGGCCGAACGGAGATTGCGTTTTCCAACAAGACAGCGCGCCATGTCACACTTCGAAGCGAATCAAAAATTTCTGCTCAAAAAAAAATATTACCGAACTGGATTGGCCCGGGAATTCACCAGACTTGAATCCCATAGAAAATTTGTGGGCGATTGCCAAAAAACGGCTTCACAAATTTGAGTGTACGACGATGGACAAGCATATTTCGGCCGTTATTGACATATGGTTCAGAAACGTTGAAATTAAAACTACATGTGCTAGTCTAGTACATTCCATGCCGAATCGTGTCTGTGATGTTATAAAGTCTCGGGGAGGTCATATCACTTATTAGTTTTAAATGTATCCATAGAAAACTTGAATAAAACTGAATTTTATAAAAAAACTGCATTTCTCAATTTATTGCCACAATACTGTACTTTCCCCAAAGTACAATAGACCTCTAGTCTTCCCTACACTTTAGTTTAAAGATATTTAATGTCAAAGACAAAATATTTAAGCTGTGAGATCGTGTCCTGGACAGACTATGACTTAGAAATGAGCGGTTCAAAGAGAGCCTGGCACAGCTACCAGAGGTCTATTGTACTTTCCCCACAGTACAATAGACCTCTGGTCTTCCCTACACTTTAGTTTAAAAAATATTTAATGTCAAAGACAAAATATTTAAGCTGAGATTTCGTGTCCTGGACAGACTATTACTTAGCACTTGAGGGTGAGTGGCTCAAAGAGAGCCTAGCACAGTTATCAGAGGTCAATTGTACTTTCCCCAAAGTACAATAGACCTCTGGTCTCCCCTGCACTATAGTTTAAAAAATATTTAATATCAAAGACAAAATATTTAAGCTGTGAGTTCCTGTCCTGGACAGACTATGACTTATCACTTGAAGGTGAGTGGCTCAAAGAGAGCCTAGCACATCTACCAGAGGTCTATTGCACTTTCCCCAAAGTACAATAGACCTCTAGTCTTCCCTACACTTTATTTTAAAAATATTTAATGTCAAAGACAAAATATTTAAGCTGTGAGTTCGTGTCCTGGACAGACTATAACTAACAAATTACGACTTAGAGGTGAGTGGGTCAAAGAGAGCCTAGCACAGCTACCAGAGGTCTATTGTACTTTCCCCACAGTACAATAGACCTCTGGTCTTCCCTACACTTTAGATTAAAAAATATTTAATGTCAAAGACAAAATATTAAAGCTGTGAGTTCGTGTCCTGGACAGACTATAACTTACGACTTATGACTTGAAGGTGAGTGGCGCAAAGAGAGCCTAGCACAGCTACCAGAGGTCTATTGTACTTTCCTCAAAGTACCATAGACCTCTAGTCTTCCCTATACTTTAGTTTAAATATATTTAATGTCAAAGACAAAATATTTAAGCTGTGAGATCGTGTCCTGGACAGACTATGACTTGGAGGTGAGTGGCTCAATAAGAGTTTAGCACAGCTACCAGAGGTCTATTGTACTTTCCCCAAATTACAATAGACCTCTGGTCTTCACTACACTTTAGTTTAAAAAATATTTAATGTCAAAGACAAAATATTTAAGCTGAGAGTTCGTGTCCTGGACAGACCATGACTTATCACTTGAACGTGAGTGGCTGAAAGAGAGCCTAGCACAGCTACCAGAGGTCTATTGTACTTTCCCCAAAGTACAATAGACCTCTTGTCTCCCCTGCACTATAGTTTAAAAAATTATTTAATGTCAAAGACAAAATATTTAATCTGTTAGTTCGTGTCCAGGACAGTCTATGACATATGACTTTGAGGTGAGTGTCTCAAAGAGAGCCTAACACAGCTACCAGAGATCTATCGAAATTTTCCCAATGTACAATAGACCTCTGGTCTCCCCTGCACTATAGTTTAAAAAATATTTAATGTCAAAGACAAAATATTTAAGCTGTGAGTTCGTGTCCTGGACAGACTATAACTAACAACTTATGACTTAGAGGTGAATAGCTCCAAGAGAGCCTAGCACAGCTACCAGAGGTCAATTGTACTTCCCCAAAGTACAATAGACCTCTTGTCTTCCCTACACTTTAGTTTAAAAAATATTTAATGTCAAAGACAAAATTTTAAAGCTGTGAATTCGTGTCCTGGACAGACTATAACTTACGACTTATGACTTGAAGGTGAGTGGCTCAAAGAGAGCCTAGCACAGCTACCAGAGGTCTATTGTACTTTCCTCAAAGTACAATAGACCTCTGGTCTTCCCTACACTATATTTTAAAAAATATTTAATGTCAAAGACAAAATATTTAAGCTGTGAGTTCGTGTCCTGGACAGACTATGACTTATGACTTAGAGGTGAGTGGCTCAAAGAGAGCCTAGCACAGCTACCAGATGTCAATTGTACTTTCCTCAAAGTACAATAGACCTCTAGTCTTCCCTACACTTTAGTTTAAATATATTTAATGTCAAAGACAAAATATTTAAGCTGTGAGATCGTGTCCTGGACAGACTATGACTTATAGGTGAGTGGCTCAAAGAGAGCTTAGCACAGCTACCAGAGGTCTATTGTACTTTCCCCAAATTACAATAGACCTCTGGTCTTCACTACACTTTAGTTTAAAAAATATTTATTGTCAAAGACAAAATATTTAAGCTGAGAGTTCGTGTCCTGGACAGACCATGACTTATCACTTGAACGTGAGTGGCTCAAAGAGAGCCTAGCACAGCTACCAGAGGTCTATTGTACTTTCCCCAAATTACAATAGACCTCTGGTCTCCCCTGCACTATAGTTTAAAAAATATTTAATGTCAAAAACAAAATATTTAAGCTGTGAGTTCGTGTCCGGAACAGACTATGACTTAGAGGTGAGTGGCTCAAAGAGAGAGTATCACAGCTACGAGAGGCCTATTGTTCTTTCCCCAAAGTACAATAGACTTCTGGTCTTCCCTACACTTTAGTTTAAAAATATTTAACGTCAAAGACAAAATATTTAAGCTGTGAGTTCGTGTCCTGGACAGATTATGACTTAGAGGTGAGTGGCTCAAAGAGAGCCTAGCACAGCTACCAGAGGTCTATTGTACTTCCCCAAAGTAAAACAGCCCTCAGGTCTTCCCTACACTTTAGTTTAAAAATATTTAATGTCAAAAACAAAATATTGAAGCTGTGAGTTCATGTCTTGGACAGACTATGACTTCTAACTTAGAGGTTAGTGGCTCAAAGAGAGCCTAGCACAGCTTCCAGAGGTCAATCGTACTTTCCCCAAAGTACAATAGACCTCTAGTCTTCCCTACACTTTAGTTTAAAAATATTTAATGTCAAAGACAAAATGTATAAGTTGTGAGATCGTGTCCTGGACAAACTATGACTTAGAGGCGAGTGGCTCAAAGAGAGCCTAGCACAGCTACCAGAGGGCTATTGTACTTTCCCCAAAGTACGATAGACCTCTGGTCTCCCCTGCACTATAGTTTAAAATATATTTAATGTCAAAAACAAAATATTTAAGCTGAGAGTTCGTGTCCTGCACAGACTATGACTTATCACTTGAAGGTGAGTGGCTCAAAGAGAGCCTAGCACATCTACCAGAGGTCTATTGCACTTTCCCCAAAGTACAATAGACCTCTAGTCTTCCCTACACTTTATTTTAAAAATATTTAATGTCAAAGACAAAATATTTAAGCTGTGAGTTCGTGTCCTGGACAGACTATGACTTAGCACTTGAGGGTGAGTGGCTCAAAGAGAGCCTAGCACAGCTACCAGAGGGCTATTGTACTTTCCCCAAAGTACGATAGACCTCTGTTCTCCCCTGCACTATAGTTTAAAAAATAGTTAATGTCAAATACAAAATATTTAAGCTGAGAGTTCGTGTCCTGCACAGACTATGACTTATCACTTGAAGGTGAGTGGCTCAAAGAGATATTAGCACATCTACCAGAGGTCTATTGCACTTTCCCCAAAGTACAATAGACCTCTAGTCTTCCCTACACTTTATTTTAAAAATATTTAATGTCAAAGACAAAATATTTAAGCTGTGAGTTCGTGTCCTGGACAGACTATAACTAACAAATTACGACTTAGAGGTGAGTGGGTCAAAGAGAGCCTAGCACAGCTACCAGAGGTCTATTGTACTTTCCCAAAAGTACAATAGACCTCTAGTCTTCCCTACACTTTATTTTAAAAATATTTAATGTCAAAGACAAAATATTTAAGCTGTGAGATCGTGTCCTGGACAGACTATGACTTAGAAATGAGTGGTTCAATGAGAGCCTAGCACAGCTACCAGAGGTCTATTGTACTTTCCCCAAAGTACAATAGACCTCTAGTCTTCCCTACACTTTAGTTTAAAAATATTTAATGTCAAAGACAAAATATTTAAGCTGTGAGATCGTTTCCTGGACAGACTATGACTTAGAGGTGAGTGGCTCAAAGAGAGCCTAGCACAGCTACCAGAGGTCTATTGTACTTTCCTCAAAGTACCATAGACCTCTAGTCTTCCCTATACTTTAGTTTAAATATATTTAATGTCAAAGACAAAATATTTAAGCTGTGAGATCGTGTCCTGGACAGACTATGACTTGGAGGTGAGTGGCTCAATAAGAGTTTAGCACAGCTACCAGAGGTCTATTGTACTTTCCCCAAATTACAATAGACCTCTGGTCTTCACTACACTTTAGTTTAAAAAATATTTAATGTCAAAGACAAAATATTTAAGCTGAGAGTTCGTGTCCTGGACAGACCATGACTTATCACTTGAACGTGATTGGCTGAAAGAGAGCCTAGCACAGCTACCAGAGGTCTATTGTACTTTCCCCAAAGTACAATAGACCTCTTGTCTCCCCTGCACTATAGTTTAAAAAATTATTTAATGTCAAAGACAAAATATTTAATCTGTTAGTTCGTGTCCAGGACAGTCTATGACATATGACTTAGAGGTGAGTGTCTCAAAGAGAGCCTAACACAGCTACCAGAGATCTATCGAAATTTTCCCAATGTACAATAGACCTCTGGTCTCCCCTGCACTATAGTTTAAAAAATATTTAATGTCAAAGACAAAATATTTAAGCTGTGAGTTCGTGTCCTGGACAGACTATAACTAACAACTTATGACTTAGAGGTGAATAGCTCCAAGAGAGCCTAGCACAGCTACCAGAGGTCAATTGTACTTCCCCAAAGTACAATAGACCTCTTGTCTTCCCTACACTTTAGTTTAAAAAATATTTAATGTCAAAGACAAAATTTTAAAGCTGTGAATTCGTGTCCTGGACAGACTATAACTTACGACTTATGACTTGAAGGTGAGTGGCTCAAAGAGAGCCTATCACAGCTACGAGAGGTCTATTGTACTTTCCTCAAAGTACAATAGACCTCTGGTCTTCCCTACACTATATTTTAAAAAATATTTAATGTTAAAGACAAAATATTTAAGCTGTGAGTTCGTGTCCTGGACAGACTATGACTTATGACTTAGAGGTGAGTGGCTCAAAGAGAGCCTAGCACAGCTACCAGATGTCAATTGTACTTTCCTCAAAGTACAATAGACCTCTAGTCTTCCCTACACTTTAGTTTAAATATATTTAATGTCAAAGACAAAATATTTAAGCTGTGAGATCGTGTCCTGGACAGACTATGACTTATAGGTGAGTGGCTCAAAGAGAGCTTAGCACAGCTACCAGAGGTCTATTGTACTTTCCCCAAATTACAATAGACCTCTGGTCTTCACTACACTTTAGTTTAAAAAATATTTATTGTCAAAGACAAAATATTTAAGCTGAGAGTTCGTGTCCTGGACAGACCATGACTTATCACTTGAACGTGAGTGGCTCAAAGAGAGCTTAGCACAGCTACCAGAGGTCTATTGTACTTTCCCCAAATTACAATAGACCTCTGGTCTCCCCTGCACTATAGTTTAAAAAATATTTAATGTCAAAAACAAAATATTTAAGCTGTGAGTTCGTGTCCGGAACAGACTATGACTTAGAGGTGAGTGGCTCAAAGAGAGAGTATCACAGCTACGAGAGGCCTATTGTTCTTTCCCCAAAGTACAATAGACTTCTGGTCTTCCCTACACTTTAGTTTAAAAATATTTAACGTCAAAGACAAAATATTTAAGCTGTGAGTTCGTGTCCTGGACAGATTATGACTTAGAGGTGAGTGGCTCAAAGAGAGCCTAGCACAGCTACCAGAGGTCTATTCTACTTCCCCAAAGTAAAACAGCCCTCAGGTCTTCCCTACACTTTAGTTTAAAAATATTTAATGTCAAAAACAAAATATTGAAGCTGTGAGTTCATGTCTTGGACAGACTATGACTTCTAACTTAGAGGTTAGTGGCTCAAAGAGAGCCTAGCACAGCTTCCAGAGGTCAATCGTACTTTCCCCAAAGTACAATAGACCTCTAGTCTTCCCTACACTTTAGTTTAAAAAATATTTAATGTGAAAAACAAAATATTTAAGATGGGAGTTCGAGTCATGGACAGCCTATGACTTCTGACTTAGAGGTGAGTGGCTCAAAGAGAGCCCATCACGGCTACGAGAGGTCTATTGTACTTTCCCCAAAGTACAATAGACCTACAGTCTTCCCTACACTTTAGTTTAAAAAATATTTAATGTCAAAGACAAAATATTTAAGCAGAGAGTTCGAGTCCTGGACAGACCATGACTTATCACTTGAAGGTGAGTGGCTCAAAGAGAGCCTAGCACAGCTAGCAGAGGTCTACTGTACTTACCCCAAAGTTCAATAGACCTCTGGTCTCCCCTGCACTATAGTTTAAAAAATATTTAATGTCAAAGACAAAATATTTAAGCTGTGAGTTCGTGTCCTGGACAGACTATAACTAACAACTTACGACTTAGAGGTGTGTGGCACAAAGAGAGCCTAGCACAGATACCAGAGGTCTATTGTACTTTCCCAAAAGTACAATAGACCTCTAGTCTTCCCTACACTTTATTTTAAAAATATTTAATGTCAAAGACAAAATATTTAAGCTGTGAGTTCGTGTCCTGGACAGACTATGACTTATCACTTGAGGGTGACTTATCACTTGAGGGTGACTTATCACTTGAGGGTGACCAGAGGTCTATTGTACTTTCCCCAAAGTACAATAGACCTCTTGTCTCCCCTGCACTATAGTTTAAAAATTATTTAATGTCAAAGACAAAATATTTAAGCTGTTAGTTCGTGTCCAGGACAGTCTATGACATATGACTTAGAGGTGAGTGTCTCAAAGAGAGCCTAACACAGCTACCAGAGATCTATCGTACTTTTCCCAATGTACAATAGACCTCTGGTCTCCCCTGCACTATAGTTTAAAAAATATTTAATGTCAAAGACAAAATATTTAAGCTGTGAGTTCGTGTCCTGGACAGACTATAACTAACAACTTATGACTTAGAGGTGAATAGCTCCAAGAGAGCCTAGCACAGCTACCAGAGGTCAATTGTACTTCCCCAAAAGACAATAGACCTCTAGTCTTCCCTACACTTTAGTTTAAAAAATATTTAATGTCAAAGACAAAATATTAAAGCTGTGAGTTCGTGTCCTGGACAGACTATAACTTACGACTTATGACTTGAAGGTGAGTGGCTCAAAGAGAGCCTATCACAGCTACGAGAGGTCTATTGTACTTTCCCCAAAGTACAATAGACCTCTGGTCTTCCCTACACTATATTTTAAAAAATATTTAATGTCAAAGACAAAATATTTAAGCTGTGAGTTCGTGTCCTGGACAGACTATGACTTTGAGGTGAGTGGCTCAAAGAGAGCCTAGCACAGCTACCAGAGGTCTATTGCACTTTCCCCAAATTACAATAGACTTCTGGTCTTCCCTACACTTTAGTTTAAAAATATTTAACGTCAAAGACAAAATATTTAAGCTGTGAGTTCGTGTCCTGGACAGATTATGACTTAGAGGTGAGTTGCTCAAAGAGAGCCTAGCACAGCTACCAGAGGTCTATTGTACTTCCCCAAAGTAAAACAGCCCTCAGGTCTTCCCTACACTTTAGTTTAAAAATATTTAATGTCAAAAACAAAATATTGAAGTTGTGAGTTCGTGTCTTGGACAGACTATGACTTCTAACTTAGATGTTAGTATCTCAAAGAGAGCCTAGCACAGCTATCAGAGGTCTATTGTACAGTATTGTGGCAATTAATTGAGAAATGTCATTTTTTTTGTTTTATCACACGTAAACTTAGGAAGAAGCACTCCAAATTAGCTCAGAGTTCAAATTGCAGTTATTATCAAAATAGCAGGTGTTCGTATGCACCTGGTAAGTAGCAGGTGTTCAAATTCCTCCGCCAGGTGGAGGGTGTTCCGCAGTGGTAGTTTCTCAGTTGTTGCGGGGCTCATTAGCGTCATGGATATCAGCGCGGAAACACGTGCTAAAGTGATTGCGCTTAGAGAACACACTTCTAAGACGTTCGAGGAAATAGGTAAAATATGTGGAGTGAGTACAACAAGTGTCGGGAGAATCTGGAAGCGGTTTCAGGAAACAGGAAATGCTGGAACCAACCGCTCTGGAATATGCGGCCAAAAAGGATCAACTTCGACTCGGGACGACAAAACTTTACATCGAATGAGTGTTAAAAATCCTCGATTAACCGGTTTTGACCTGTCTAAGTCCATGGTAGCAGCTGGTGTTGATATTGCACCTTCAACAGTGCGATACAGGCTGTTAGAACGCGGATGGAGAGCACGTCGACCGTACAAGAAGCAGTTTCTGACGCTTCGCATGAAGAAAATAAGGTTGGAATGTGCACGGAAATACAAAACATGGACTGAGAAGGACTGGGAGAAAGTTCTCTTTTCTGACGAAACACATTCTGTGGTTCAGGGATTTAGATCTATGTTAGTGAGAAGGAGCCAAGGAGAACCTCTCAATCAGCACCACATCAATCAAGCACCCAAGCATCCGCCCAAAAAGATGTTTTGGGGTTGTTTCAGGGTTTTGGGGACAGAATCTCTTGTTCCCGTAGAGGGAATGAAGAACAGTGCCAGTTACGAAGTCATATTGACCCGAAAAGTGCTTCCAAACATGGCTAAACTGTGGCCGAATGGAGATTGCGTTTTCCAACAAGACAGCGCGCCATGTCACACTTCGAAGAGAATCAAAAATTTCTGCTCAAAAAAAAATATTACCGAACTGGATTGGCCCGGGAATTCACCAGACTTGAATCCCATAGAAAATTTGTGGGCGATTGCCAAAAAACGGCTTCACAAATTTGAGTGTACGACGATGGACAAGCTAATTTCGGCCGTTATTGACATATGGTTCAGAGACGTTGAAATTAAAACTACATGTGCTAGTCTAGTACATTCCATGCCGAATCGTGTCTGTGATGTTATAAAGTCTCGGGGAGGACATATCACTTATTAGTTTTAAATGTATCCATAGAAAACTTGAATAAAACTGAATTTTATAAAAAAAACTGCATTTCTCAATTAATTGCCACAATACTGTACTTTCCCCAAAGTACAATAGACCTCTAGTCTTCCCTACACTTTAGTTTAAAGATATTTAATGTCAAAGACAAAATATTTAAGCTGTGAGATCGTGTCCTGGACAGACTATGACTTAGAAATGAGCGGTTCAAAGAGAGCCTGGCACAGCTACCAGAGGTCTATTGTACTTACCCCACAGTACAATAGACCTCTGGTCTTCCCTACACTTTAGTTTAAAAAATATTTAATGTCAAAGACAAAATATTTAAGCTGAGATTTCGTGTCCTGGACAGACTATGACTTATCACTTGAGGGTGAGTGGCTCAAAGAGAGCCTAGCACAGTTACCAGAGGTCTATTGTACTTTCCCCAAAGTACAATAGACCTCTGGTCTCCCCTGCACTATAGTTTAAAAAATATTTAATTTCAAAGACAAAATATTTAAGCTGTGAGTTCCTGTCCTGGACAGACTATGACTTAGAGGCGAGTGGCTCAAAGAGAGCCTAGCACAGCTACCAGAGGTCAATGGTACTTTCCCCAAAGTACGATAGACCTCTGTTCTCCAATGCACTATAGTTTAAAAAATATTTAATGTCAAATACAAAATATTTTACCTGAGAGTTCGTGTCCTGCACAGACTATGACTTATCACTTGAAGGTGAGTGGCTCAAAGAGAGCCTAGCACATCTACCAGAGGTCTATTGCACTTTCCCCAAAGTACAACAGCCCTCAGGTCTTTCCTACACTTTAGTTAAAAAATATTTAATGTGAAAAACAAAATATTTAAGATGGGAGTTCGTGTCATGGACAGCCTATGACTTCTGACTTAGAGGTGAGTGGCTCAAAGAGAGCCTATCACGGCTACGAGAGGTCAATTGTACTTTCCCCAAAGTACAATAGACCTCTAGTCTTCCCTACACTTCAGTTTAAAAATATTTTATGTCAAAGACAAAATATATAAGCTGTGAGATCGTGTCCTGAACAAACTATGACTTAGAGGTGAGTGGCTCAAAGAGAGCCTGGCACAGCTACCAGATGTCTATTGTACTTTCCCCAAAGAACAATAGACCTCTGGTCTTCCCTACACTTAAATTTAAAAAATATTTAATGTCAAAGACAAAATATTTAAGCTGTGAGTTCGTGTCCTGGACAGACTATGACTTATCACTTGAAGGTGAGTGGCTCAAAGAGAGCCTAGCACAGCTACCAGAGGTCTATTGTACTTTCCCCAAAGTACGATAGACCTCTGGTCTCCCCTGCACTAGAGTTTAAAAAATATTTAAAGTCAAAGACAAAATATTTAAGCTGTTAGTTCGTGTCCTGGACTGTCTATGATATATGATTTAGAGGTGAGTGTCTCAAAGAGAGCCTATCACAGCTACCAGAGGTCTATCGTACTTTTTCCATTGTACAATAGACCTCTGGTCTTCCCTACACTTTAGTTTAGAAATATTTAATGTCAAAGACAAAATATTAAAGCTGCGAGTTCGTGTCCTGGACAGAATATAACTAACAACTTAGGACTTAGAGGTGAATGGCTCAAAGAGAGAGTAGCACAGCTACCAGAGGTCTATTGCACTTTCCCAAAGTACAATAGACCTCTGGTCTTCCCTACACTTTAGTTTGAAAAATATTTAAAGTCAAAGACAAAATATTTAAGCTGTTAGTTCGTGTCCTGGACTGTCTATGATATATGACTTAGAGGTGAGTGTCTCAAAGAGAGCCTATCACAGCTACCAGAGGTCTATCGTACTTTTTCCAATGTACAATAGACCTCTAGTCTTCCCTACACTTTAGTTTAAAAAATATTTAATGTCAAAGACAAAATATTGAAGCTGTGAGTTCGGGACTATAACTTACGACTATAACTTACGACTTATGAGGTGAGTGGCTCAAAGAGAGCCTAGCACAGCTACCAGAGGTCAATTGTACTTCCCCAAAGTACAGTAGACCTCTAGTCTTAACTACACTATAGTTTAAAAAATATTTAATGTCAAAGTCAAAATATTTAAGGTGTGAGTTCGGGTCCTGGACAGACTATGACGTATCACTTGAAGGTGAGTGGCTCAAAGAGAGCCTACCACAGCCACGAGAGGTCTATCGTACTTTCCCCAAAGTACAATAGACTTCTGGTCTTCCCTACACTTTAGTTTTAAAATATTTAATGTAAAAGACAAAATATTTAAGCTGTGAGATCGTGTCCTGGACAAACTATGACTTAGAGGTGAGTGGCTCAAAGAGAGCCTAGCACACCTTCCAGAGGTCTATTGTACTTTCCCCAAAGTACAATAGACTTCTGGTCTTCCCTACACTTTAGTTTAAAAATATTTAATGTCAAAGACAAAATATTTAAGCTGAGAGTTCGTGTCCTGGACAGACTATGACGTATCACTTGAAGGTGAGTGGCTCAAAGAGAGCCTACCACAGCCACGAGAGGTCTATCGTACTTTCCCCAAAGTACAATAGACTTCTGGTCTTCCCTACACTTTAGTTTAAAAAATATTTAATGTCAAAACAAAATATTTAAGCTGTAAGTTCGTGTCATGGACAGACTATGACTTCTGACTTAGAGGAGAGTGGCTCAAAGAGAGCCTATCACAGCTACGAGAGGTCTATTGTACTTTCCCCAAAGTACAATAGACCTCTAGTCTTCCCTACACTTTATTTAAAAAAATTTTATTGTCAAAACAAAATATTTAAGCTGTTAGTTCGTGTCCTGGACAGTCTATGACATATGACTTAAAGGTGAGTGTCTCAAAGAGAGCCTAGCACAGCTTCCAGAGGTCTATTGTACTTTCCCCAAAGTACAATAGACCTCTGGTCTTCCCTACACTTTAGTTTAAAAATATTTAATGTCAAAGACAAAATATTTAAGCTGAGAGTTCGTGTCCTGGACAGACTATGACTTATCACTTTAGGGGGAGTGGCTCAAAGAGAGCCTAGCACAGCTACCAGAGGTCTATTGTACTTTCCCCTAAGTACAATAGACCTCTGGTCTCCCCTGCACTATAGTTTAAAAATTATTTAATGTCAAAGACAAAATATTTAAGCTGTGAGTTCGTGTCCTGGACAGACTATGACTTATGACTTAGAGGTGAGTGGCTCAAAGAGAGCCTAGCACAGCTACCAGAGGTCAATTGTACTTTCCCCAAAGTACAATAGACCTCTGGTCTTCCCTACACTTAAATTTAAAAAATATTTAATGTCAAAGACAAAATATTTAAGCTGTGAGTTCGTGTCCTGGACAGACTATGACTTATCACTTGAAGGTGAGTGGCTCAAAGAGAGCCTAGCACAGCTACCAGAGGTCTATTGTACTTTCCCCAAAGTACGATAGACCTCTGGTCTCCCCTGCACTAGAGTTTAAAAAATATTTAAAGTCAAAGACAAAATATTTAAGCTGTTAGTTCGTGTCCTGGACTGTCTATGATATATGATTTAGAGGTGAGTGTCTCAAAGAGAGCCTATCACAGCTACCAGAGGTCTATCGTACTTTTTCCATTGTACAATAGACCTCTGGTCTTCCCTACACTTTAGTTTAGAAATATTTAATGTCAAAGACAAAATATTAAAGCTGTGAGTTCGTGTCCTGGACAGAATATAACTAACAACTTAGGACTTAGAGGTGAATGGCTCAAAGAGAGAGTAGCACAGCTACCAGAGGTCAATTGTACTTCCCCAAAGTACAGTAGACCTCTAGTCTTCCCTACACTTTAGTTTAAAAAATATTTAATGTCAAAGACAAAATATTGAAGCTGTGAGTTCAGGTCCTGGACAGACTATAACTTACGACTTATGACTTGAAGGTGAGTGGCTCAAAGAGAGCCTATCACAGCTACCAGAGGTCTATTGCACTTTCCCAAAGTACAATAGACCTCTGGTCTTCCCTACACTTTAGTTTGAAAAATATTTAAAGTCAAAGACAAAATATTTAAGCTGTTAGTTCGTGTCCTGGACTGTCTATGATATATGACTTAGAGGTGAGTGGCTCAAAGAGAGCCTAGCACAGCTACCAGAGGTCAATTGTACTTTCCCCAAAGTACAATAGAGCTCTAGTCTTCCTTACACTTTAGTTTAAAAAATATTTAATGTCAAAGACAAAATATTTAAGCTGTGAGATCGAGTCCTGGACAGACTATGACTTATGACTTAGAGGTGAGTGGCTCAAAGAGAGCCTATCACAGCTACGAGAGGTCTATTGTACTTCCCCCAAAGTACAATAGACTTCTGGTCTTCCCTACACTTTAGTTTAAAAATATTTAATGTCAAAGACAAAATATTTAAGCTGTTAGTTCGTGTCCAGGACAGTCTATGACATATGACTTAGAGGTGAGTGTCTCAAAGGGAGCCTATCACAGCTACCAGAGATCTATCGTACTTTTCCCAATGTACAATAGACCTCTGGTCTTCCCTACACTTTAGTTTAAAAAGATTTAATGTAAAAGACAAAATATTTAAGCTGTGAGATCGTGTCCTGGACAGACTATGGCTTATGACTTAGAGGTGAGTGGCTCAAAGAGAGCCTATCACAGCTACGAGAGGTCTATTGTACTTCCCCCAAAGTACAATAGACTTCTGGTCTTCCCTACACTTTAGTTTAGAAATATTTAATGTCAAAGACAAAATATTAAAGCTGCGAGTTCGTGTCCTGGACAGACTATAACTAACAACTTATGACTTACAGGGGAATGGCTCAAAGAGAGCCTAGCACAGCTACCAGAGGTCTATTGTACTTTCCCCAAAGTACAACAGACCTCTGGTCTCCCCTGCACTTTAGTTTAAAAAATATTTAATGTGAAAGACCAAATATTTTAGCTGTGATTTCGGGTCCTGGACTGACTACGACTTATGACTTAGAGGTTATTGGTTCAATGAGCACATCTATCAGAGGTCTATTGTACTTCCCCCAAAGTACGATATTTCTCTGGTCTTTCCAACACTTTGTTTTAATAAATATTTAATGTCAAAGACAAAATATGTAAGGTGTGAGTTCGTGGTCCGGGCAGTCTGACTTATGACTTAGAGGTGAGTGGCTCAAAGAGACCCTAGAACAGCTACCAGAGGTCTATTGTACTTCCCCAAAGTACATTAGACGTCTGTTTTTAACTAAACTTTAGTTTAAGAAATATTTAATGTCAAAGGCAAAATATTTAGGATGTGAGTTTGTGGTCTGGACAGCCTGACTAATGGCTCAGAGGTAAGTAGCTCACAGAGAGCCTAGCACAGCTACCAGAGTTCTTTTGTACTTCCCCAAAGTAAAATAGACCTCTGGTCTTCCCTAGACTTTAGTTTAAATATATTTAATATCAAAGACAAAATATTTAAGCTATGAGTTCGTGTCCTGGACAGACTATGACTTATGACATAGAGGTTCTTGGCTCAAATGGAGCCTAGCACAACTACCAGAGGTGAATGGCTCAAAGAGAGCCTAGTACAGCTATCAGAGATCTGTTAAACTTTCCTGAAAGTACAACAGACCTCTGGTCCCTTCAATTTAGTTTAAAATAGATTTAATGTCAAAGAAAAAATATTTGAGCTGTGAGTTCGTGTTATGGACATACTATGACTTATGACTTAAAGGTGAGTGGCTCAAAGAGAGATTAGCACAGCTACCAGAGGTCTATTGTAATTTTCCAATAGTACAACAGACCGCTGGTCTTCCCTACACTTTAGTTTATACAATATTTAATGTCAAAGACAAAATACTTAAACTGAGAGTTCGTGTCATGGACATACTATGACTTATGACTTAGAGGTGAATGGCTCAAAGAAAGCTTAGCACTGCTACGAGAGGTCTATTGTTCTTTATTCAAATAGTCCTCTGGTCTTCCCTACACTTTAGTTTAAAAACATTTAATATCAAAGTCAAAATATTTAAGCTGTGAGTTCGTGTCCTGGACAGACTATGACTTATGACTTATGACGTAGAGGGTGAATGGCACAAAGAGATCCTAGCACAGCTACCAGAGTTTAATTGTACTTTCCCCAAAGTACAACATACTTCAGGTCTTCCCTACACTTTAGTTTAAAAATATTTAATGTGAAAAACAAAATATTTAAGATGGGAGTTCGGGTACTGGACAGACTATGACTTATGACTTAGAGGTGAGTGGCCAAAGAAAGCCTATCACAGCTACGAGAGGCCTATTGTTCTTTCCCCGAAGTACAATAGACCTCTAGTCTTCCCTACACTTTAGTTTAAAAATATTTAATGTCAAAGACAAAATATTTAAGCTGTGAGATCGTGTCCTGGACAGACTATGAGTTAGATGTGAGTGGTTCAAAGAGAGCCTAGCACAGCTACCAGAGGTCTATTGCACTTTCCCCAAAGTACAATAGACCTCTGGTCTTCCCTACACTTTAGTTTAAAAAATATTTAATGTCAAAGACAAAATATTAAAGCTGTGAGTTCGTGTCCTGGACAGACTATAACTTACGACTTATGACTTGAAGGTGAGTGGCTCAAAGAGAGCCTAGCACAGCTACCAGAGGTCTATTGTACTTTCCCCGAAGTACAATAGACCTCTAGTCTTCCCTACACTTTAGTTTAAAAATATTTTATGTCAAAGACCAAATATTTAAGCTGTGAGATCGTGTCCTGGACAGACTACGACTTAAAGGTGAGTGGCTGAAAGAGAGCCTAGCACACCTACCATAGGTATATTGTACTTTCCCCAAAGTACAATAGACCTCTAGTCTTCCCTACACTTTAGTTTTAAAATATTTAATGTAAAAGACAAAATATTTAAGCTGTGAGATCGTGTCCTGGACAAACTATGACTTAGAGGTGAGTGGCTCAAAGAGAGCCTAGCACACCTTCCAGAGGTCTATTGTACTTTCCCCAAAGTACAATAGACTTCTGGTCTTCCCTACACTTTAGTTTAAAAAATATTTAATGTCAAAACAAAATATTTAAGCTGTAAGTTCGTGTCATGGACAGACTATGACTTCTGACTTAGAGGAGAGTGGCTCAAAGAGAGCCTATCACAGCTACGAGAGGTCTATTGTACTTTCCCCAAAGTACAATAGACCTCTAGTCTTCCCTACACTTTATTTAAAAAAAATTTATTGTCAAAACAAAATATTTAAGCTGTTAGTTCGTGTCCTGGACAGTCTATGACATATGACTTAAAGGTGAGTGTCTCAAAGAGAGCCCAGCACAGCTTCCAGAGGTCTATTGTACTTTCCCCAAAGTACAATAGACCTCTGGTCTTCCCTACACTTTAGTTTAAAAATATTTAATGTCAAAGACAAAATATTTAAGCTGAGAGTTCGTGTCCTGGACAGACTATGACTTAGAAATGAGCGGTTCAAAGAGAGCCTGGCACAGCTACCAGAGGTCTATTGTACTTTCCCCAAAGTACAATAGACTTCTGGTCTTCCCTACACTTTAGTTTAAAAATATTTAATGTCAAAGACAAAATATTTAAGCTGTGAGATCGTGTCCTGGACAAACTATGACTTAGAGGTGAGTGGCTCAAAGAGAGCCTAGCACACCTTCCAGAGGTCTATTGTACTTTCCCCAAAGTACAATAGACTTCTGGTCTTCCCTACACTTTAGTTTAAAAATATTTAATGTCAAAGACAAAATATTTAAGCTGAGAGTTCGTGTCCTGGACAGACTATGACGTATCACTTGAAGGTGAGTGGCTCAAAGAGAGCCTACCACAGCCACGAGAGGTCTATCGTACTTTCCCCAAAGTACAATAGACTTCTGGTCTTCCCTACACTTTAGTTTAAAAAATATTTAATGTCAAAACAAAATATTTAAGCTGTAAGTTCGTGTCATGGACAGACTATGACTTCTGACTTAGAGGAGAGTGGCTCAAAGAGAGCCTATCACAGCTACGAGAGGTCTATTGTACTTTCCCCAAAGTACAATAGACCTCTAGTCTTCCCTACACTTTATTTAAAAAAATTTTATTGTCAAAACAAAATATTTAAGCTGTTAGTTCGTGTCCTGGACAGTCTATGACATATGACTTAAAGGTGAGTGTCTCAAAGAGAGCCTAGCACAGCTTCCAGAGGTCTATTGTACTTTCCCCAAAGTACAATAGACCTCTGGTCTTCCCTACACTTTAGTTTAAAAATATTTAATGTCAAAGACAAAATATTTAAGCTGAGAGTTCGTGTCCTGGACAGACTATGACTTATCACTTTAGGGGGAGTGGCTCAAAGAGAGCCTAGCACAGCTACCAGAGGTCTATTGTACTTTCCCCTAAGTACAATAGACCTCTGGTCTCCCCTGCACTATAGTTTAAAAATTATTTAATGTCAAAGACAAAATATTTAAGCTGTGAGTTCGTGTCCTGGACAGACTATGACTTATGACTTAGAGGTGAGTGGCTCAAAGAGAGCCTAGCACAGCTACCAGAGGTCAATTGTACTTTCCCCAAAGTACAATAGACCTCTGGTCTTCCCTACACTTAAATTTAAAAAATATTTAATGTCAAAGACAAAATATTTAAGCTGTGAGTTCGTGTCCTGGACAGACTATGACTTATCACTTGAAGGTGAGTGGCTCAAAGAGAGCCTAGCACAGCTACCAGAGGTCTATTGTACTTTCCCCAAAGTACGATAGACCTCTGGTCTCCCCTGCACTAGAGTTTAAAAAATATTTAAAGTCAAAGACAAAATATTTAAGCTGTTAGTTCGTGTCCTGGACTGTCTATGATATATGATTTAGAGGTGAGTGTCTCAAAGAGAGCCTATCACAGCTACCAGAGGTCTATCGTACTTTTTCCATTGTACAATAGACCTCTGGTCTTCCCTACACTTTAGTTTAGAAATATTTAATGTCAAAGACAAAATATTAAAGCTGTGAGTTCGTGTCCTGGACAGAATATAACTAACAACTTAGGACTTAGAGGTGAATGGCTCAAAGAGAGAGTAGCACAGCTACCAGAGGTCAATTGTACTTCCCCAAAGTACAGTAGACCTCTAGTCTTCCCTACACTTTAGTTTAAAAAATATTTAATGTCAAAGACAAAATATTGAAGCTGTGAGTTCAGGTCCTGGACAGACTATAACTTACGACTTATGACTTGAAGGTGAGTGGCTCAAAGAGAGCCTATCACAGCTACCAGAGGTCTATTGCACTTTCCCAAAGTACAATAGACCTCTGGTCTTCCCTACACTTTAGTTTGAAAAATATTTAAAGTCAAAGACAAAATATTTAAGCTGTTAGTTCGTGTCCTGGACTGTCTATGATATATGACTTAGAGGTGAGTGGCTCAAAGAGAGCCTAGCACAGCTACCAGAGGTCAATTGTACTTTCCCCAAAGTACAATAGAGCTCTAGTCTTCCTTACACTTTAGTTTAAAAAATATTTAATGTCAAAGACAAAATATTTAAGCTGTGAGATCGAGTCCTGGACAGACTATGACTTATGACTTAGAGGTGAGTGGCTCAAAGAGAGCCTATCACAGCTACGAGAGGTCTATTGTACTTCCCCCAAAGTACAATAGACTTCTGGTCTTCCCTACACTTTAGTTTAAAAATATTTAATGTCAAAGACAAAATATTTAAGCTGTTAGTTCG